>JASPKZ010003847.1:2690000-2972500 GCA_030220185.1 Diploptera punctata | reverse complement strand
TTGAATACGGGACCTTTAGAATATAATCTCTTACACTACTGCTTGAAGTAATTTGCTAACTAGGAAACAATTACGGTGGTTGTTTTTTATAGATATTGTAAGCTACAGAATATTATTTATTTGCATTTTTTGTTAACTGATTTATTCCCGACTCAGTATATTGATGAAATAATTCAGGAAAATGGAATCGAAACTAAAGCCAAAAAGAGTAGATACAAAAAATAAAATAAATAATTCGGCTTACTCACAACATTTATAAGAAAAAATGCATATTTTAACATTCAAAATTAAGACACTATAACACTATAATTAAACCAGAGTGCCTCTATCGAGCAGAAACATTATTTTTTAACAGAAAGAAAATATGTCGAAAATATATAGTGAAATTCGGGTAATGTGAACCCGTCTGTTTGAGTGGACCCTGTTAATATCTTCGTTACTTTACATTCACATACCTTACTATTCCAAATTCTGCACACATATTTACCAACTTATTTAACAACACGTTTTCAACATTTATCGGCTCATCACAATTTAGAAACAAGATCACAAGACTCTTCTTTACTTTTGATACCACAACACAGGACCTGTCTGTACTCTGAATCTTACACAATATCTATGACTAGAGCATGGAATTCACTTCCCAGTCATGTCAGGGACTGTCAATCGCTATCATTATTTAAATCCAAATTAACTGATATCTTAAGTTCGACACAATGAAAACATTAACTACATAACAACTATATAGAGCATTCTATTAATAATCATGTAGGAAGCTACTTGCTTTATTTTATATCATTTTAATTTTATTATATTCTATGTTTTTGTTAGCATTAGCTAGTATTAGATCCATCATCATTGTATTTTGTTTAGTCTGTATTTTAATATCTTAAAATTGTAATATGTACGTAATTTTTGTATAATTTTACTATTCGCTGGTTGAGTGGAAGAGAAGGCCTTATGGCCTTAACTCTGCCAGCTAAAATAAATCATTATTTTATTATTATTATTATTATTATTATTATTATTATTATTATTATTATTATTAATTGTACATAACTTATTTGGGGGTCAAAATAACTATGAATGGATATCATAAATAATAACATATTACGAGAATTAGTAAAAGTAGAAAAAAAGAGGCCTCTGTTCAAAATCTATACCTCTTTCCATAATCATGCCTCAGTGCCTACTAGATATCTCATTGAGGCGACATGCTGATCACATAACTCTCACAACATTTGTGGAGAAGTAAGCGCAACTAAAATAGATTGGTGAATAAACCGCAAAGGGGCGGCTAATAATAATAATAATAATAATAATAATAATAATAATAATAATAATAATAATAATATTTATTTATTCTGGCAGAGTTAAGGCCATAAGGCCCTCTCTTCCACTCAACCAGCACAAATACAAATAAATATTCGACAAATATAGATATACACTATACTAATTATAAACAGTTAAAGATACAATAAATGTAGCAATGTAAATGTCATGTACAAACAACATTTTATAGGGTAATAACAATAATGATACGATAATAATAATAATAATAATAATAATAAATATAAATATGATACAATATACGGGAAACACCAATTAATATATATATATATATATATATCTTACACTGGATAATAATGAAGTCGAGTTTAGAGCAAATATAGATTTAGATTTCTTTTAAGAGATGCCAATGACCGGCAGCCCCTTATTTCTGTGGTAGGGAATTCCAGTTGCGAGAAGTCGAGATGGTATATGACATGGAATGATGTGATGTCCTATGTTGCGGTATATTAAGTAAGAGACTATGTTGTGATCTTGTGTTTAAGTTATGGTTTGAGGATAGATACTGGAAACGGGATGATAAATAATTGGGAATCGAGGTATGTAGGATCTTAAATAGGAGAATTAGACAGTGCGATTTTCTTCTCTCTTTTAGATGTAGCCATGACAATTCATGGAATAATGGAGAAATGTGATCGTATTTTCGAACATTAAATATGAATCTGATACACATATTATGGACACGCTGCAAATTACTATGAAGTCAAAGAGAAAGTTATGAAGGAAAGCAATACCTCGATTAAACAGTATTTTATAATAATAATAATAATAATAATAATAATAATAATAATAATAATAATAATAATAATAATAATAATAATAATAATAATTTATTTTAGCTGGCGGAATTAAAGCCATAAGGCCTTCTATTTTCACTCAACAGGCGAACAGTAAAATAGAAAATTTCATATTGACTACAATTTTAAAATATTATTTTAGGTTGATTTTTCACAGGTTAGAGGACTTCAATTACGTTGGTTAACTTTTAAGTTCGTTATATATCGTGTATATGTTGGCTGCATACCGTGATTCCATAGTGTAAACCGCTTCGCGTTTTTAGGTGCATGCGCATGGTGTATGACTGAAACTTAGATACATTTTTCGCGTCACATGTTTTAAAGTATTTCCAAAGAAAGGATGGCCTTTATACTCATGGAAGCAAGGAGTAAGAACTGCAATGAGAATAAGAGGACTAGAGGACATGAAGCGAATAGTTAGGGACGAGTGGAGAAGGAAAATAAAATTTCAGGCACAGAAAAACATGTAAACATTGAAAAATCTCTATATAAATAAAATGGTAATAATAATAGTAATAATAATACTACTAATAATAATAATAATAATAATAAAATAAAAACAGTGTTAATAATAATAATAATAATAATAATAATAATAATTGCAATGAAAACGATAATATTACTTACTAATATTACGGAAAAAAATGAGTTATTGCGGAATTCACTTAGTTAACACACTTCCTTTAGACGCCTCGGTGGTCTAGTGGTTACGTTCCTTGCCTCTAATCCCGAGAGTCGAGGATTCAATCCTGGCCGGGATCGATTGATCTTTAGGATGGAAAAATTCAGTGATAAGTGCTTCTGGAGAGACTTTAAGCCTTGGCCTCCGAATCTCAAGATATTTAGGCTCGTAAAAAACCTCAAGTAAGAATAAAAGGTCACTGAGCAAAATTTCACCGATCTTCATCGAACCGAGTTATACCTTAGTTTCATACTAGATTTCGTCTCGAGGCGATGCACTAACATGTTCCTCACTGATATCTGCAGGTAAACAAGAGTAATAAATTTATCACAAGTATTGCCATGAGTTATTTCTAAATTATCGATAAATTCACGATGTCACGAAGTGACCAGTGAATTCATCTAGAGAACTTGGAAGAAAAGAGTGGCATTTGTTAGGACTATTTAAATATTTACATATTTAATGTAAACGGCGATGTTTAAAAACAAATGAGAAACGTTTATTAGGCCTATGTTTCATTTGTTTATCACTGCAACCAGATCATATTATTTATTGCCAAGGATCGCAAAGTTGTAAGAACGCACCCTAGTGCAGAAAACATTAAACACATCAAAATGTTTATAACAAACATTATACGTTATTAATTAATTTTTGATGGCCTATGATGTATATATGTCAATTATATTTTTCTGGAACGTAAATACATGGGAAATAATACGTTTAAGAATGTTCAAACAGTGGTTTCTTTTTTTGTGGTATAACCAATTGCTACAAATGTGTTTCTATTATATCTCGCAAATAGTATCTGGTTACATTCATGCACTATATATACAATCAGGGAGCCACCTGCATTCTAGGAATCTTACATCTTAATATATAAATTGTTATATTCAGTGGCTGAATTCAAATACCTAGGAACAATAATCAGAAATAGGAATGAGATGCACAAAGAAATTAAACATAGGCTCAATTCTGGAAATGCATGCTATTATGCATTGCAGAGACTTTTGATGTCCCAACTCCTTTCAAAAACGTTAAGCTGAAAATATATAAAACTATTATTCTACCTGTTATATATATGGGTGCGAAACATGGACTCTTACTTTAAGGGAGGAAAGGAGATTACGAGTATTTGAGAATAACGTTCTTAGGAAAATTTTTGGACCAAAGAGAGATGAACAGACAGGTGAATGGAGAAGACTATATAACAATGAACTACATTGGTCTTTATAGGAAGCCAGATATAATATGAACAGTTAAGTCTCGTAGACTGCGATTGGCAGGACATGTTGCGCGTATGGGGAATGAAAGACTTGCATGGAAACTTCTTGTAGGAAAGCCAGAAGGAAAACGCCCAGTTGGTAGACCAAGAATGAGGTGGGAGAACAACATTAACTATGATTTGAGGGAAGGTAGATTATACAGGGAATGATTGGAAAGCATTAGCTCAGGATAGGGATGAATGGAGAGCTTATGTCCGCGCGGCCATGAACCTACGGGTTCGATAGTGCCAGTGAGTAAGTAAGTAAGTATATTCAAAGTATTTCTTAGAGGGTCAGTCACTGCAAAGTAATGCTCTGACTAGTCAGAATGTTAAAAAGGAGGAGCTTGATTTTAATATGATAAAATTAAATTGATGTAATCGAGGTAAAACACGACTGTGATTGGTTGTAAATCAAAGTTAATTGAAATGTGATTGGTCAATGACTCCCATTTGGGGCATGAGTTAAATAGTCTGGTTAATATATTTTCCACCAGAGAAGCGCTCAGGGGGACGAAGGAATTAATCTGTCAATCAACACAATTCTTTCATAGCTGACTTTTTCAGATTCATGACTGAAATCATTAGTAAAACATCAATGGTAGCGTGATATTAGCTTTACAACGAATAATGATAAGATGACTGACATAGAGAGTAGAGTATTTTTTACTCGGAATTCGCAGCGAACCTGCTGTTGAAATTTCACTATGTCCCTCTGAGCAGTGAAACCTTGAAATCTGATCAAGAGTGGTTAAAAATACAAGTAACATTCCCCGATGTCGACGTACAATTTTAAAAGAGGAGATAAACAGAGAAAGCAGTGATGCAATTGATCGAGTAAAGCATAGCTAAGTTATTTTGGATTATATTCGTATATCACAGGTTGAATGTGAGATCCTCTCAGAGTGTCATGACATCATGAATAATTAAAACTTCTGCATAAGCCTCGGGCACTCACATTAAATTCTAGGATTGCTTATGTCAACGAAATTCAACTATGTTAATTTTCACTACATGCAGGACGTACTAGCTATAGTAATAATACAAAAGTAATAGTAGAAGAGGTAAAAAATAATCCTACGTGTCGATAAGGTCTATTTTGAAAATCAGACTACGCATGTTAGTGCTCACAAAACTCGAAAAGTAGTACGTCAATTGATTTGAAATTTTTTACATTCAGGCATGTACTCAAGGTGTTACGACATAATAGATTAGAACGTATCCATAAGTTTCGTTTACTGACGTTAAATTCAAGGATAGCATATGTCAATGAAATTCTTCCTTGGAATTTTGAATATGTAGACCCGAGCAGAAATAGTTTCATCTTATTTATGTGCTCAATAATTCTTATTTTTAAGAAGTCCGAAATCTGCAAATAAAATTTGCACATTGTAATAATATATGTATGAAATAAAAATGTTATTACACACTATAACCGGAAAAGTTACTCTTATTTTAATAATAATTTGCAAATCTATTTATTTAATTTATAATTTAAATAATTATATAAATAAACGTCCACCGCTGTGGTCTCGAGGTAGCGTGCTGCCTTGTCACGCAGCGGGCCCGGGTTCGATCCCCGGTCGGGGCATTTTTTCTGGGTGAGGTTTTTATCGGGGTATTTCCTCACCTGTAAGACAAACGTCAGGAAAACTTTAAGGCCCAAACGGTCCCCGAAATCATATGGCCATCATCTTCATCATCATCATCATCCTTATCATTATCATCATCACCATCATCCTTCACCGGTGTGGAAAGCAACGGGAAGCTACCACACCTACACAATTCCCTAGTAAAGCTGCTAGCATGGCATGAAAATGCTATGATTGCAGTGAAGGACCTGCCTTTGGGCAGAATTACTATGGGATGGATATAAATAAACCAAATTAATAATTATTTATTCTGTAATAATAAAATATAATACATATTTTTGTAACATCGAAGAGAAGAATAATAATGATTACGTCAAACTTATTGTTTTGGTAAACAATAGATGTTGAAGTGACGGATAAATCATTACGACAAAATAATGTATAAATAATGTGGGCTTGAATCGGCCGAACGTCAAATATATGATTTGAGAATTAAGAAAGGAGGCGAGCGAATCGTGTTCTTTCTTGATTAGGCATTAGCCAATCAGAAGTTGATAACATAATAATTCACAACAAAAGAAGAAGAGATGGTTATAAGAAGAAGCTGAACCATCGACGCCATTAAGTGCTCACTACGTAAAAGTTAATTTAACGAATGTGTTAAGCATTATAAATAAAATAAAATAACAAAAGCTTGAAGTACGTAAGTGAAGTGAACATAGTAATATTTATGAAGCATTTTAAAATTGCATAATTTCATTATAAATAAAATAGGCTCTATCAAAATTGATACATGAAGGTAAAAGAATAGAAAACAATAATTAGATATTGTAAAATTAAAGCGAGAATTAAATTTAAATAATAGTTGAATAATTATTTAAGAATTTTACATAATTAAACATATAATGGTGATAACTACTTTATTTATAATATGTCAAATTAATAGTCATCAGATTGAATAATGGAAACAAAAAAGAACAAGTTTCATCTTTAATATTAAAACTTGTTAAATGAACAATAAAACAATTTATGAAAGAAAATAATATTTTAGTTAGTAAAAGATTCTACTACTCATCAATCGTGATAAGAAATAGCTCCCTTGAGAAGATAATGACATCCCGGTGCAACCCAGAACAGAGGTATAAAGGTTACAACAATTTATTTTGACATACACACCACACCGTGTTACGCTCATAAGCGTAATAAAATTAATAGTTATAATTTGAAATAAAACTGAACATAAAGTCACACGTAGATATACATTATGAAAACTAGAATTGACAATTTATGACAAATGAGGAAAACTTTGTAGAAGTGGGTGATTTTAAATGTTTACGAACGGAAATAACAAACAGGTATAATAGCACAAAGTAAATAAATAAATAAACAAACAAACATAGCCTAGTCTAAAATTTTGGAAACATGTGCTGTTACATATTACAGGAACTTTTGTTGTTCCATCTTCTCTCAAATAACGATAAAGTATTAAATTAAGAGAGGAGAAAATATTACTAGTATTTGAGAATAAGAAAAATTACTAGTTATAATAAAAGTTTGGGAATTATTAATCAAGTTATGAAACCATCCCTTGTACAAAAAACACCAGATTACGTTTATATAACACTTTGGCTAGACCAGTGTTGACCTATGGTAGTGAAGCATGGACAGTAAAAAGACAACACGAAAACAGAATAACGGCTTGTGAAATGAGATTCATGCGCAGAACAGCGGAATACACCAGATGGGATCGGAAAAGGAACACCGATATCTGAAAAGAATTGAAGACTGCGCCAATATTGAAATATATTAAACAGTACCAAGTAAATTGGAAACACCATCTTGAAAGAATGAGTTCAAATCGGATCCCCAAAGCTGTTTATAATTATATACCAAGAGGATGAAGATCTCTGGGCCGTCCTATGAAACGCTGGAGGGAAAATTTTCTATAGGATCGTAATAGGCCTTGGCCTAATAACTTGGAAGGAAGAAGAAGAAGAAGAAAGAGCATAAAGTTCTTAGGAATTTTTTTGGACAAAGGAGAGATGAACAGATAAGTGAATGGAAAAAAGTAAGTAACACTGAATTACATGGTCTTTTTGTAAAATCAGATGTAATATGAACAGTTAAATAACGTAAACTGTGATGAATAGACATTTAATATGAAAGAAGAGATTGAAAACTCCTCGAAGGAAAACCATGAATAAAGCATCCAACTGCTAGGTCAGAAATGAGGAAGAGAGATAGATTAGCCACGACTGGAGGGAGGCGAATTATACAATGATATTCTTCCACTTCATTAGTGGCCTGCTACTGAAGATTCCCTCTGTTGTTTCTACATGAAGCTTCCATGCCCCACTTACTTTCCCCATTCGTACAACATGTCCTGGCTATCGCAGTCTACGAGACTTAACTGTTCTTGTTATATCAAGTTTCGTATAAAGATCACGTGTCTCATCGTTATAGAGTCTTCTTCATTCGTCTGTCTATTTTTCTATTATATTCAATTACATATGTAGCATTAAGACGTGGCAGCCATTTGATTTTAACGAATATTCTATGCAACAACAAATACGTGTTCCAGTGCAGCCAACATAGAGTATCTACTAATTAACTGTACACATATACATCTGAATTTCAGAACTTACTATTTATTTTTGAGCGTTGCATTCTTCCACAGGTTTGAGTGCTCAAATTGCATTAAGTTTGGTCTTTCACGTTAGAGTACTTAAATTGAGTTAGGTTAGCTTTTCGGTTCGTTAAATATTGTGTATATGTTGTCTGCATACCGTGATTCCATAGTGAAAACCGCTTCGCGTTTGTTGGCGCATGCGCATGGTGTACGATTGGTACTTAGGAAAAGTTTTCGCGTCACATATTGTACAGTATTTTCCAATATTTTTGTCAACAGTTACAATTAACACATTAGATTTATAAATACATTTAGTTCAAAATTCAGTTACTTTATGCCAAAAACTATTACATTTTTTGGTTTAAAGTTCTCGAACCTCTCCCAAAAAAAAATTAACATGTACCCAGTAAAACGCGCCGCACTGTTTGAAACACATGGAATAAATAGTCTATTGGAAACAAAGGACTGAAATATGCATTTGGAAAATTCAAAGTTAAACCTGAAATACTTTTCAAAGTAAACTAATTTATAAACTGACTGAAAAAAAAACGATAAAATTAAGTATTTTATTAAATGAATGATTGGATTCCCGGTAGCAATACATCCAATACCAATGTGCCCTCAAGCACACGATACAAATCAAATAGAAGATAAATTAAATGGCAAAAGTGAGCTTCCAACTGTTTGTATGTTGAGCCAATTCATGAAGTACGGCGGATAGGACACAGGCGAACGTCAAACATAAACAGTGGCGTAGCCAACACGTGAGCTACATCGGCCCAACACCCATAAAATATCCCAAATATCAAATTAATAGCTAACTGATACCAATTAACTAACCCACTAACGAACCGTACGTTTATGGCCGTGCGGTCATAAGATATCCATACATCTTCATTCTGAGTTCGCGTCTTACAATCATCCCCTGTATAATCTACTTCCCTCAAATCATGTTTAATGTTATGCTCTCGCTTCATTCTTTGTCTATCAGCTGTTTTTTTTTCTGGTTGTGTCATGATTGGGGAATTCCTTTCAGAAATACCAGATGAAAACGTCCAGTAGGTAGGCTTAGTATGAATTGAGAAAATACCATTTATCATGCTTTGGTAAAATAAAGTGATCCCACTACAGGCCTTAGGTGGCCCTTGGGATATTATGATGTTAATTCTCCCTCTTTTTCTAGACATTCGGAAATTGATGTCAGCCGCGTTGTCAGTTCTTCGCCTTTACTCCCAGAACAGGCGTCTGGTACTCATTTCAATTACAGATTGAGAAGCCCCAGGGATCACAGTGCCATTAGAAAGTTTGATCCAATTTAAAAATCTTCGAATCCTCGCTATTACGATATAAAGCATATTGCGTTAGCCACACGGTATGGTGTGCCCCAGCCATTACTTTTGGGAGATAATTTATGCAAGGAATGATTGGAAAACAATATCTCAGGACTGGGATCCAAAAAGAACTTACGTCCACATGCCGTCGAGGTAGGTAATTTTATCAGTACTGACAAAATAATTAGTGTCGTTACGCCACTGATTGAGTCAATTCATAACGTTAAGCGAATCAGACACAGGTGAGGGACAAATATAATTAATTAAATTAAAAATCTAATAACAACTCTAAGCACCCTTTTCAAATGATATAATGCAGGAATTGAAAACTGCTGGCTCTGATAAAGGTATTAGGTTGATTGTTTTAATGCCTTTTCATTATTTAGAGGTCATTCACAATAGCACAGTTCAAATCGAGAGTTCTCAGAAATCGCTAAATGTAATTTTAAACTTCAACATAACTATAAATCATCCAATGGAAGCATATCTTTATAATATAATTGCAGAGCAGAGGGAAAATTAAGTAGCAAAAAAAATGCAGGCAGGCAGAAAATATTTAAACTAACCTAATTCCTGAACAGGGTTGTAAGGGGTAGTGACGTGTGTATAACCTCTCCTACCTAATTCTCATCCTCACCTTCTCGTGGTACAACCTGTTTTCACAAACGAGGCTCTGAGGACCGAGTCACGGCGGTATAACCGTTCCATCAGGTACTGAGTAAATGCGGTATCCTAATGTCTGTCCAGAGACTAAAAGGTAGCAGCCCTACCACTGGACTACTTAGCGTCAGGCCAGTAACCTGTCCTAAGGAACTTCAAAACTACTTTCAAGTCTCAGCAACATGTTCATCGAATGGAGGATCACAGAATACCCAAACAAATGTTAAGATATCAACCTGCAGGAAGAAGAAGACCAGGACGTACACTCAAAAGACTTCTGGATGGTGTTTCTCTTGAGGCCGAAACAGGTCAACAAATGGCCTAAATTCGTGAATGTACTATGATGATGATGATGAATTCCTGAACAAGTCGGATTTATTGTGCCGTGATGACGAACATTTAGTGTCGTTGACGTGTAGTGACGTACTTTGTTATCTTCTGTGGTTGTCAAAGACTGTGTTCTGTGCTTTTTCCTTCCCTTCTCAACCCCTCCTATTCCATCCCCTTACGTCATCGGCGCGATTTGGTGTGCGCCGATGCTGGTGTATATATCCGAGACGTGGAGACATGTATCGTTAACAGTCGGAGTTACACTTTGGTTCCTGGAAGGTCGCCGGGGATCGAGGGAAGATCCCCTGGCTGCGGACTGTTCCGTTTTCTTTTCGTCGAGAAGCTGTTCAAGAAAACGTATTTTGTTTGTATGAATGAAGAACTCCAAGCACTATAGTGAAAAGAGTGTAAAACATTATTATGTTGTATACTTTGTTCATTTAATAAATATAAATTTTGAATAAGAACATCAGAAAATCATCATCATCATCATCATAGTACATTCACGAATTTAGGCCATTTGTTGACCTGTTTCGGCCTCAAGAGAAACACCATCCAGAAGTCTTTTGAGTGGACGTCCTGGTCTTCTTCTTCCTGCAGGTTGATATCTTAACATTTGTTTGGGTATTTTGTAATCTTCCATTCGATGAACATGTTGCATCAATCTTGACTTATAATCAGAAATTTTGTTTTCTAAAGATTCCATGTGTAATTCTTCTAAGATGTCTTCATTTTTTTTGTGATCTAGTAGTGTGTATCCTGCAGTCCTCCGAAGATACCTCATTTCAGCAGATCTAAGTCTCTGTATATCCTTCTGTTTCAACGTCCATACTTCGCTACCATACAAAAGAGTTGGAAGAGCCAGTGTTTTATACACTTTCAGTCTTGAATGCTTTTGGATTAACTATGGCTTGAAGATAGAATTTATTAACCCTAAAATTCTTAAAAATTTAGATATTTTTGCATTTACATCCTTTTCTTCTTCATATGAGATATTGCATCCTAGATATGTAAAATTATTCACCTGCTCCAAAATTTTATTGTCCAGTACAATTTTACTTCTGACAGGATCTACACCTTGAAATGCCATAATTTTTGTCTTTTCTGTAGATATCTTTAATCCATATTCTTCTGTAATTTTGTTAAGTTCATACAGACCTTTCTGTAGATTATCTTCAGAATTTGCTATTATTATTTGGTCATCTGCAAACAATAGGGTGTTTAATTTTCTATTTTCTGATATTCTTATTTCAAATTTATATGTTTTGTTCCAGCAACATATTACTTCATTGATATAATATCAGAAAATACAAAATTAAACACCCTATTGTTTGCAAATGACCAAATAATAATAGCAAATTCAGAAGATAATCTACAGAAAGGTCTGTATGGACTTGACAAAATTACAGAAGAATATAGATTGAAGATATTTACAGAGAAAACAAAAATTATGGCATTTCAAAGTGTAGATCCTGTCAGAAGTAAAATTGTACTGAACAATAAAGTTTTGGAGCAGGTGAATAATGTTACATATCTAGGATGCAATATCTCATATGAAGAAGAAAAGAATGTAAATGCAAAAATATCTAAATTTTTAAGAATTTTAGGGTTAATATATTCTACGTTCAAGCCACAGTTAGTCCAAAAACATTCAAGACTAAAAGTGTATAAAACACTGGCTCTACCAACTCTTTTGTATGGTAGCGAAGTATGGACGTTGAAACAAAAGGATATACAGAGACTTAGATCTGCTGAAATAGATATCTTTGGAGGACTGCAGGATACACACTACTAGATCACAAAAATGAAGACATCTTAGAAAAATTACACATGGAACCTTTATAAAACAAAATTTCTGATTATAAGTCAAGATGGATGTAACATGTTCATCGAATGGAAGATCACAGGATGCCCAAACAAAATGTTAAGATTTCAACCTGCAGGAAGAAGAAGACCAGGACGTCCACTCAAAAGACTTCTGGATGGTGTTTCTCTTGAGGCCGAAACAGGTCAACAAATGACCTAAATTCGTGAATGTACTATGATGATGATGATGACTTTGTTCAATTAACGACTGTTCATTGTTATTTTCTATTTTTTATGTTTATATTCAAGTTCGACAGCTAATTATATTGTTTCTGTTTATCATCCAATATCAATTATATTTATATTTTAGTTCAAGTATCTTGAAGTCTGTTATTTACGACTTGTTTAGTTGTCTCGTAGTAAACTTGAACCTGAGATTTCAGTGCTATAAAGCACGTTCCCATACCTGTCATGATCAGTCGTTCATATTAAAATATAAGTAAGATAAATTAGCTATAGTTTAAAAGCATTAATGATTATAGTTATCCTACGAGTGGTATACTCAAAGAAAGATGAAATTGTCTATAAACTGGGGCCCAGCTACAGACTCTGCATATTAGAAGCTTGTATGAGACAAGCTAGGTTTGTATTTCAGGAAAGTCAGGTTTCACGTGATAATAGAGAGTATAGTCCACGTTACGTTCATATGGCCAGATATTGTTGGTTACGATTATTATTTAATTAAATAGCATATATCCGGTTTAGTTTGAAGAAAAAACATGGCGGCCGCTACAATAATAATTAAATATAGGCCTAAGGTTTCGGGAAAACCCTACCTGGGAATAGTCGGATATTTCTGATATTTTTGAAAATGATTCTTATTTTTATTTTAATAGGATATACCGAGTTTAGTGATGCAAAATTGAAATTCATGGCTGCTGGAGGGATTTTTATATATTTTCATCATGATAACCCCACTTCCAATGATTCGATTTTTACTGCTGAACGAACTCGAACTTCTGAATTGATTGGTAACAGCCGAGTTTAATTCCAAAATAAATTGCAGTCATAGAGCTTATATATATATATATATATATATATATTAGCCGAATGTTCAATTCTTGTGTCATGGCCGGACAACAAAATTTAAGTTACTTTTTTACCATAAGATTCACTAATTAATAATTTCGCAAGAAAACTCCTCACCTCATCTATTGTGGCTCAGGAAGAGTGCATGATTACGTCACATTATTTTCGCGCGGAATGTGTCGGTAAAGCAGTTTACTACCAACTGACATAAAAAATCCTATAACCGTATCGCAGTGCCACCTATCGAGCCCAATTGTGAATCTAAACCATCCATGGACCTACTCAAACACACATAAAACAATTCATCAAAATCGGTCCAGTCGTTTAGGCAGGTTTTTATTTCGGGTTTCAAGTAAACCTTCCTTCTAATTGTCGGATTTCGCTCATTTTGTGATAATACCTACCTCGATATACTGAGTTTCGTTATCAAACATCAAAACATGTGACCGGTAGAGCGATTTTAAAATTTTCATTACAGGTGGACTCCTACACCTAATTGTTTTAGAGGGTGCAATTGTGAATCCAAACTATCGAGGGACGCAATCAGACACAAACAAAACATTTCATCAAAAACTCTCCAGTCGTTTAGGAGAAATTCACTGACAAACATACGTACAGAAAATTTATATAAGACGTGAAAATAAAAATAAACAACTGAGCCGGGACTTAAACCCGAGACCTATAACTTTATACGCTTTGTTTTTAGAACGTTTACACAATGTAGCATTCACTAATTATTTAAAATGTCATGGGAAAGTAAAGGGACTTCCATTTTTCACTTATAAGAATTAAACAGGGATTGTACCAGAACGTGACTCACAGGGTGCATTGTGGGAAACCGACAAGTCTCGCGGACTGCGATGGGCATGACATTTGGCACAAGTAGTGAAAGAAAGAGGGGAATTGAAACTTATTGTAGGAAAATTAAACGGAAATCGCCTAATAGATAGGCAAAAAATGAGAAAGGAGTTCAATACTAGGGCATTCTATAAATTAATGAAACACAAATATAAAGAGATCCCGTGCTATGTGGCCATGGTCCATGACTGTTGTTTCTTCCATACGTTTCTCCCTACTACCTAGAAGTATTCGCCGCTGAAGATGCCCTCCCCAGTTGAGAGAGGAACGTCTAGAAGAAACACCAGTCATGGACCACGGCCACATAGCCCGGAATATGTTAATATTATGATTACCCGGCGTGAAAGCCTGCATTCAACTAATAGGAGCACTGCCATAACGTCATAAAAATGTATTTAGGTTATTTTTGACATTGTCATCATTAATAACCTACTTCCAAGTCAATTCAACACTGCCAAATCCTTGTACAATGGTACTCCGTTTGCAGCCCATTTCTGGATATCTCTTTCACTGATCGATCTTGAGCTTTCTGGATATCAACTCTTGATTGAAATCGAATGTTCCGTAGAGGTTCTTTGATCTTTGAGAATAAGTTATAGTTATAAGTGCACAAGTCTGATGAATTTGGTGGATGCTCAAGTACTTTCGAATTTCACCTTCTAAATCAGGCCTGTTGATAAGTTTTCACTAGGTGTGAAAAGACGCCCCTTCTTTTGAACCCTAAGTCGCTCCGGATAGGCTACTCACTTGTCAGTTTGTGTTGTTTCATTGCGAATGCATCTGCATCCGGGTAGTAGAGGGGACCACCTTTTCATACCCAGTGAGCCCTGTTCTAAAAAAAAAATCAACTGAACATTTTTTCGGGCGATATTACTTACTAAATGTGAGAAAAGTAAATGACTATACAAAATATTGCTCTTTCGAGACTTCCAATATTACAGATTTATATAACAAAGACGGTTCAACAACATACTATAAGATTAGAATATTCACCACTAGGACAACTGATTACAACAGTGTTGCCATTACTTATCGAATTCCCTAGTAATAACCATAATTTGGGGGGAGTTCAAATAAACAGGGAATATTGTGAAAAAATAAATATGTTGAGTCTGTTGTCATCTTATCTCATATTGGTTGTTTCTTGTGCAGACTGTATAATCTGACGATGGAAGAAAAAATGCTCTGAAACGTGTCCTACAAATAACAACCTGTAAGAGTTAAATTGACAACAGAATCAACTTATTTATTAAGTACTTCCTATTGTGTTTTCATCATTATCATCATCTTCATCTTCTTCTTCTTCTTCACTTCATGGGCTAGGCAAAATCCCTGTTCCACCTCACAGTTGTTCTGTCCATCTTTTCACTGGCCTTCCTACTTTCCTTGAACCTCTTGGTTTGTAGTTAAATGCTGCTTTTGCTAATCTTGTTACGTTCATTCTTTCTACATGTCTAAACCATTTTTCTCTATATCCTTTGATTTTATATTTTAATGGATATATACTTAACTCTGTTCTTATATCTTCATTCTTTAACCGATCCGTTCTTGTGCAGCCTTTTGTTCTTCTAAGGAAGTTCATTTCTACACTTTGTATTCTACTTTGTAATTTTTTGAAATTATCCAAGTTTCACTCCCATAAAGTAATGCACAAAATGACAATGTATAAAACTTTAATCTGGTATCTCTTCTTGTTTTGTTCTTTAATGTTTTATGTATAGTTCCACATATCATTTGAAATCTTGACAGTTTCACATTTACGTCTCTTTCAGTTTTTGTGTTTATAGTAAATTGTGTTTTCATAATATTGTGAAATACTAGCTCTAGGTAGGGATGAATAGTTGATGTGGCCATAAAACTGCGGATACTGCAGTACCAGTTAGTTATAACCAAAATTATTTCGTATATAAAATCTGACCACATAATTATATATCTCTCGTATGCGCTACGTGTTGACATTCATGCAATATATATACAATCTGGTAGCCGTATTTCTTAGAGAGCCAGTCACTGCAAAATAATACTATGACCTATTCAGAATGTTAAAAAGGAGATTTTTCTTTATTATGATAAACTTTAGTTGGTAAATTTTAGGCGAAACACGACTGTGATTGGTTGTAAATAAAAAATCATTGAAATGTGATTGGTCATTGACTCCCATTTGGGGCATGAGTTAAATAGTCACTGTAATATAATTATAAAATCGCATTTCAAATTAATCTAGATTTTTAGGAGAGATTTTTATTAAAGAAATAAAGCATATTTAAAGGTTGTTGAAAACATAATTTAGCGGGAAACTGACTTTCATGTCTGTTTGAAACTTGTAATACGTGCCTGATAAATGACTAGCGATATGAACTTATTAAAAGTATGCATTATTTATGGTACAGGCTGTACTAGCCTAACACGCATTAAGAAAATTAATATAAAGTCACGTTAATTAATAGCAGTTTCGCTAAATAATAGTCACACAGAGAGAGAAATTTATTGCAGTGGCACAAAGTAATTTTTACTGCGTACCATAATGGAAATTCCTAGTTAGTATTATAGAGGCCATGTCATGAAGTTGGGACCAGAAGTCATTAGTTCAAATTCCGATGTGAGAGGTATGAAAACCATGCGTATTAAGCACTAAAATTCATTATCCTGTTATATTTTCTTTTTAATGTTTCATTTTAGCTCCTGACAAGCGTACTCTTAACCATTGCATGCCGAAACCTCTCAGAGAAACGTGGTAATGTACCAAGGCCGTGTTCAAAATAACTGTAATTTTTTAACTGAAAATCACAGAAATCGAAGCTAGAATCCAACAATGTCAATCTACTGTACGGAGCAGATGGACTCCATGTACAAGAAAGAGCAGGGTGCAGTGAGGCGGGATGCGGCACGGACGGCAAGTGGTAAGTGCTATCCATTCTACCAATCTAAGAGTTGTATTTCTTTCCTATAATTAAAATGAGTGCTTAGGCTCTGGTTTTTAATTACTTACAATTAAAGATGGCAGATAATTTCTGGACATGGTCTTGGACATCAGAACGTTTCTTGGGAGAAATTTGTAGGCAGGTTTTGGCATGCAATTGTTGACAGTTCCCTTGTGAGATCGGTTGATGGATATTCTTTAAGGTATCATAAAAGAAACAAATATACAGGTTGTCTCTAAAGTCACTATCCATTTCAATAATGGAAGAAAATGATTGAAAAATCAATGTTATATGTTATTGTTAAGTTTTACACATATTCTATTACCTTTCAACATGACTGCTATCTAAGTGGAAACACATACTCCATCTCTCAGCTGTGAAACAAAATGTAGACCTTAACCTTCAAATCGTAAAAAGAACCTGCTGCTTCTGTGATACGATTACATACATCAAGAAGACGTCATAAGGACGTACAGTGTAACGTAGAAATTTCCACACTGTGTTGCAAGGGGCATTTAACTCCCTACTGAGGCGTCGAGTTGATGCGTTCGGATTTGAACCTGATGCACCGTTTCCGCCGATAAAACGTATCTAATCACACACACTGCCGGTACGATTAAATTTGTTTACAAACAGACGAATGCGCGCCTTTTGTTGTCGACTAAATAGGGCAGATAGTCGACAAAACTGCCAGTCTCAAGACAACCCTTGAGGATTACGGACACAGTCTCTGGCGAAACGTCGGGGAACTACAAGCCTCAAGACCACGGCCAACAACCCGAAAATCTTCTACAAGATCATCATAACTGTATAGTTGTCAAACAGGAAACTTCCAAAACTTCAAAGAACTGGAGAGTAAGACTACTAGTGACTTCAGTGTTAAATGCAGCAGATTAGATACCAACCAACCATTGATTAAGTTACTCAATGTAGGATCAGATTTTACACTAACAATAAGCATATAAAAAATAAATAACAATAATCAGTATCAAGACATCCAAGAATGGAAGAAAACCAAACATATAAAAAAATGTACTGCAATTCTCAGGATAAAATAAATATAGGAAAACAAATACGACGCTGGAAAGAGGGCTTATAACATGGTAGCGGAATCGGCAGTAGAGCTAAATTGATGATTATGATTTTTTTGACCCATTCATCTATATCCATCGACTGGCATATTTATAACAATCTTTTGCGAAAAATCCTCAATTAAAATGAGAAATATTCAAAAAAATATAAGATATATTCATTGGGTGATTAAACATAGAGATACATGCCAGTGTTCTATTTAGCATCTTGCTTCTCAGTATCGGTCGCTTTCATTGGTGGCATTCAAATTACAGCATTCTTGAAGGTAATGTCGATCCATGTTTTCTTGTCGATGACACAGATACGGTACAGAGTTTCTGGTATTCCAAACCAATGGAAACGTTTTGATAGGCAGTTGTGTCCTGTGTGAAGCCGTTGTCCGAATCATTATGTCACAATCAGCTTGATATACCTCTACAGTCTATCGCTGTTATTGTTCACGGCAAACAATCGACAGCTAAGAACAATAAACAGTTACTAGAGTAATTATATTAACCTAACTAATTCACAGGCCTAAGATTCCATGACCCTATTCCATTCATAGTTCATGCCACATGTCTTACCCGTCGAATTCTACGAGGCTTATCTGTTGTTTGTAGCTCGTAGTAAAACATTCTTCCGAATTCACCTATTATTGGTTCCTCTTGGGTTAAACATTTTGCTAAGAACTTTATTTTCAAATACTTGTGATATTTCTTCCTCCCTAAAGAAAGAGATCATTTTTCACATCCACACAATATATGTGGAAGAATAACGCTCTTATATATTTTTATTTATCTTGTTTTTGATAGATTTTGTCATGACAATAGACACTGTAATGTACAATAGCATGTATTTCCCTCTCTAGTAGACACCGAAAATGGCCATCTCTCTCTCTCTCTCTCTCTCTCTCTCTCTCTCTCTCTCTATATATATATATATATATATATATATATATATATATATGTAACTCTGGAAATTGAGAGCTTATGTTCGCGTGGTCATGAATCTACGGGTCCGATAGTGCTAGTGAGTTAGTTAGTTATAGGCAACTGACGTATTACTTGAATGCATTAATGTCAATTAAATTATGCTCAGCGGTCTCTTCTTTCAGGCTTCAGGTTCTTTTACAGTACGAGCTTGAAAATCTTATGAACTATGGACCCACGGCTTAAACTCTCCCCGAGAGGCCTTGTTCCTTGAAATGTTCCATCCTTAAAGCCCATCGACCCCGGCCGGGTTTGAATCCGCATACCTCGAGTCTAGACACATCGCTGACTACACTTTGATTCACTAAATTTTCTTAATTCAGTTCATTGGTCTCATAGATTATACATCTAAAATGGCATAACAGCCCAATGTTAAACCTTAATATTTCCTTTGTTAGAGTTAGTAAACCAAGTTAATTTAGCTACTCTTATTTGCCAACTGATGTCATGAATGGTATGCGGTGAACATACCGGCACAATGACACATGCAACTAAGGTATTACTAGGATGATGAGGTCAGTAAATTTTACTTAGAGGCCTCTTTATTCATGCTTAAAGATATTTTATGAGCATGAAATTCTTTAGATATGGGACCCACGGCTTTAAAAATCCCACCCGGAGGACTTGCTCCTTGGATTTTTTCATTCTAAAAAAATCCTGCGATCCCCGGGACCAGAGAAAGGAACATATGCTCAAGTCCACCGCGATCGATGGTCTTATAAAATACCAAGCGATTTTAATATCTTTGGACAACTCGCACCCATTGCTGCGCTCCGATCGTGAACTATCGAAAAGCTGTAATTTTGGTTTTGATGTGTTTGAGTTGTTTTGTTTTGAGAAAGCCCTTAGTGGGAAACCAGAATTTGTGTCTGTGTTGTGAATTAATATGAATGTGTTTCATTACTAGATTAGTGGTTACGTTTACAAGGCTGTTATCATTATGTAGATTCATTACTGCATACATTAATATCATCTGTACGGATTTCTGGGTAACTGTAAAGGATATTCCCTTCCCAAATCACTGCCTGCAGTTCAAATGTCCTCAGGTAAATACCGGTATCAATTTATCATAACTTATTTGTTAAGAATATTCTTCATGTCCTTATTTTTTATCGAATAGCTTATTCTCTCTCTCTCTCTCTCTCTCTCTCTCTCTCTTTCTCTTTTTTTTCCCCCATTAATTTACTCTTACTATTCTTTTATATTTTGCTCTTTCTTTACCAAGCCAATTAAATAAGTATCCTCAACTCGTGTCCAAGTCCCGCGCCGTAGCGGAGCGGTTAAGGCAGGAAGCCTTGGCGCAGACCTACGGGACTTGCGCTGGTTCGAGTCTCCATGGGGGAAGAAATTTTCTCATGGTATTTCGGCCAGTATGGGACCGGTGCCCACCCAGCATCGTGAGGCAATTGGGTAGCTACAATAAGTAGCGGCTCCAGGTTGAGGAACCAGCTATAACGGCTGGGGGACTCGACATGCTAACCACATGTCACCCCTACACTGGCTATTGATAATCTACCTCTGTGATTGACACATGTGGATGTGAAGGGCCAGCAGCCGGCTGGTAAAAGGGCAACCGCTGAAAAGTGGAAAGACCCTCAATCGGAACTCGTGTCCAAATCAGGGTCGGGTAGAGGGATGAGATGAGATGAAACACTTATATAGAGGTCTATGTATGACAAGGGTGCCGGCCAACTATACCTAACGCACTACCACATGGGCAGATGAACGAAATGAAACGGATGAGATGAGTATGGAGAAATAACGAAATGAAATTGCGACAGAGGAAAACGGGAGAAAACCCCGAGAAAAACCTGCTCATGCTCCTTTTCGTCCACCACGAAACCCACATGCAGCGACCGAGACTCGATCTCGGGACCCCAGCGGTGAGAGGCAAGCGTCTAACCACTTGCGTCACAGCCGCCTTTACCAAGCTAATTATTTAATCAAATTATAGATTATTATTATTATTATTATTATTATGTCAGATGACAGGATACCTATGATGATATTAAATATTGACGCGGAGGGCAACAGAAAAAAGGGAGATGAAAAGAACAATGGATTCAAGGATAGCATAAGTGTCGAGAGGATTAACAGAGAGTGATGCAGAGAATAGGGATTTATGGAGGAGTAAAATTTACAATGAGTTGTAGGAAAACTACTGTATTGTAAATAAATTCCTAATAAAAAGAATAACATAAAATAATAATAATAATAATAATAATAATATATTATTATTATTATTATTATTATTATTATTATTATTATTACATTAAAACTTGCTCAAAGCGGAATCACATGGGACCATTTTTTCCACATTACACAAAATTCCGCATTTTAAAAACACTACAATTTATTAATAAGCTCAGATTATATGTTTTTTTACGTACCTGGGATTAATTGTAGTTCCGCAGCCGTTAAAAAGTTACGTATAGTATGTACGAGCGACTTCGACGGTAACGCGCGAAAAAACAGTCCCGTTTCGTCAGCGTATCCTAAAATTAAAATGTGCAGTTTCGATTTCCGCTCACTAACTACACTTTCTATCACATCCTTTGATTTCCCGCAAATTCCATTCCACACTGCATTGTGTCGTCTTTTAAAACTGTCCAGTCAACCTGAAGATATCTTGAAATCGGTATTCCCTAGGGATTTAGCAACAGCTAGAGCTTGAATTTGGAGAATCGGTCCGAACATTAGGAGATTTATCTTCAATCACTTGCACTTTTTCGTTTAATGACAACGATACATAAGTTTTAGCCATATTTATTAAGTAAATTCAGGACGCTAGCTGTGAAAGATCAGTCTTAGACCTTAAACTAATTTAAGATTTTACAGTGAAATGATTATTTGTAAGACAGTTATCTGAATTTTGCATAACGGGTGTGCAGTGAGGTCGAAAGAAAGTTTCAGGTACAGGTAGAATCTCTACTTCACCCGACGGCAGGAATAATTCCTTATTGTTTTCTTGGCCTAACGGGAATTCAATGAAGTGGAAACTAATTTATCTCTCTGTCTTTCCGCTTTATACAATTTTTTCCTGAATTGTGCAGAAATATCCATCCGCTTCCGCGTTGGAGAGATTAAAATAAATACACGTATAATTACTCTTATTTCGCCAGGACCAATCAATACGTTTATTCGCATTGGACAAATTTCCGCATTATTCATGTTCCGGATTAAACACGTTTTACTGTATTCTTCTTCTTCTTCTTATTCTTATTCTTATTATTATTATTATTAGTCCGGTTTTAAATATTTTGACTTTTTAGCATTGATATTATTTTTATGATGAACAGGGAGCTGGTCTGATGCATCAACCCCCGACTTGGACGACCAGATGATTTTTGGTCAAGGTTTTCTTCCTGTAGCCTTCGTCAAAACAATGACGTACTGCAAGGCATCTGTAATCCAGATACGAGACCCTCACAGGAAATGGATTTATTCAGGAGAGCAGCAAGATGTTCAAAATTGGGGGGGGGGGGAATATATATATATATAAAATCATACGAGAAAAAATGAATATTAAATATTGAATAGTAGATTATATACGACAAAAGTAAATAAATTTGTATGGGCACGTACGACGAATGCAAGAAGAAATGTTACGCAGAAAAAAAATTGTAATGGTATCTAACATGGAATAAATAATTAAATAAAAATAAAGCCTCAAAACTCATGTATACAAGAAACAAGAACCGGAATGAGATCATAAGGACTAGAGGAGTTGAAGTGGATGGATAGGACCGAGTGGAGAAGGAAAATAAATCTTTAGGCAAAGGAAGATGTATAAAGATTGAAAATCTGTATACTACGAGTAATAAAAATTATTATTATTATTATTATTATTATTATTATTATTATTATTATTATTATTATTTTAATATTTTTCTGTTCTTTCATAATCATCTGTATATTGTTTAGCCGATGCCTATTATTTATTATTATTATTATTCAAGACATCTATATTTCGTAATTGTTACTATAATTATTTATAATTTAACCCTGGTGAAGTGGACAAGAAGACCTTATGGTCTTAACTCCAACAGGTAAAATAAATAAACCACTAAATTAACTTCATTTAATCTTTCACCATATAGATACTTTTTATTCGTAAATTGCGCATGCCAACCGGGCCTTAAAGCGGAACGATTGTCGGGAGAGGTGATTTAAATTATGGATAGCACACATACTTTTCTGACTACACAAAGACAAGAAGGGTCTCCCTGAATGAGTGATTTTTATCGCATAATGAAAACGAAAAATAAATAAATAAGAACAAAGACAGAGAAAGGTATACAGCAAATGAAAAAGTTAAAAGAGAAGGAAAAAGTAAAAAAAAATCGTCACAAAGGAACAGCGAAAACTAATCGTATTCATCCTCAAATTGAATTTATGATCGGATTCTGTTGGTTTATGGAATATACGTAATTTATATTTAAAGCTCTTAAACTGGCGAAACACCAATTTGTTATGCCAGTTTTTTAAATGTCCTGAACCGTATTGAAAACAAAGACTGATTTATTTTAATCTTCGGTTTCATGTAGACCCCACTTTAAATGGTCGGATTTTGCTCATTTTTGAGGAATATGTTCCTCGTTTTATTTCAATACCACATACTAAGTTTCTCTGCGGAAAACAAATAGCCAATATATTGATTTTTTAATCATCGTTTAATACGAACAACTAGTCCTAGTGGTTCAGTTGTGCTGGCCAACAAACTCGACTTTGCTTTTTTAAATTGATTGATTTATGCCTAATTTGGTTCCGAAAATAAATAATCAAAAATTGTTTCATAAAAACGACTTCAAATAGCTTGATTCTTTCGAAATTCGCTAAAAAGGAGAGAGGTAGAGAAAGAAAGAGAGGATGGAGCAGAGAAAAGAGAGAGAAAGGTAATGGGAAAAGTGAAGTATAGGGAAAGAGAGAAATAATGCTATAGAAACATTGCCAACGACAGGAAATTTATAATTTACACATAAAACAATACATGATAATACTGCACACTATACAGAACTTTGAAGATTAAAAAAAATAATGTTAATAAGTTGAAAAAGAATTACCCCTTAGCGATAACTGGCGTTACTAGGGATTTAATGAATTCCGATAAAAATATTATTACCCTTTTTATTATTATTACTTACTTACTTACTCACTGGCACTATCGAATCCGTAGGTTCATCGCCGCGCGGACTAAGCTCGCCATACGTCCCCATCCTGAGCTAATGCTTTCCAATCATTCCCTGTATAATCTACTTCCCTCAAATCGTAGTTAATGTTGTTCTCCCTCCTCATTCATTAATATTCATTTCATATTCATATTATTATTACTATTAATATTACTATTAATATTATTATTATTATTAATATGATCATTATAATAATCTTATTCTTCTTCACTTCCTTATAATAATAATAATAATAATTATTATTATTATTATTATTATTATTATTATTATATCATTATTATCATTAGCAAACTAGGGGAATTTTAAAGAGGTGATTGAGTTAACATAACTAGGAACAATAATTGCAATAGGAATGAGCTGTAGAAAGTAATTAAACATAGGCTCGACTGTGGATACGTGTGCTATTATTAATTGCAGAAATTCCTGTCGTCCCAAAATCTCTCGAAAAATGTTAAACGAAAGACATAAAACTTACCTTACGAGTTACATTACATGGATGCGAGACACGGAATCTTTCTTTAAGGTAAGAGAAAATATTACGAATATTTGAAAATAAAGTTCTTAGAGCAAATGTTTGGATAAAAGATTAGAGAGATGAATCGGAAGACAACAAAACAGTGAGCTACATGTTCTTGATAGGAAGCCAGATATAATAAGAAGAGTCAAGTCTCATGGACTGCGATGAATAGGACATGCGGCACGAATTGCTAATGCAACAGGGAAATTGAAGCTTCTAGTAGGAAAACCAGCGGGAAAGCGCCCAGTAGGTTGGACAAGAACGAGGTCCAAGAATAAAAATAATGACGATTGGGGGGGGAGTAAATTATACAGGGGATGTTTGGAAAACATTATGTTAGGATAGGAATGTTTGGAGAAAAGTGTTCGCGCGGCCATGGAAAATTGGGTTTACGATTATACCCGTGATTATTATTATTAACATTATTATTTTTATTGTTATTATTATTATTATTATTACTATTATCTAACTAACTCAGTGGCTCTATTGAAACCGTAGGTTCATTGCTTGTCCCGCGCCGTAGCCGAGCGGTTAAGGTAGGAAGCCTTGGCGCAGCTACGGGACTTGCGCTGGTTCGAGTCTCCATGGGAGAAGAAATTTTCTCATGGTATTTCGGCCAGTATGGGACCGGTGCCCACCCAGCATCGTGAGGCAATTGGGTAGCTACAATAAGTAGCGGCTCCAGGTTGAGGAACCAGCTATAACGGCTGGGGGACTCGACATGCTAACCACATGTCACCCCTAGACTGGCTGTTGATCATCTACCTCTGTGATTGACACATGTGGATGTGAAGGGCCATCAGCCGGCTGGTAAAAGGGCAACCGCTGAAAAGTGGAAAGACCCTCAATCGGAAGGTTCATTGCTGCGAGGACATAAGCTATCCATACATCTCCATTCTGAGCTAATATTTTCAAATCATCCCATGTTTTAAGCTACTTCCCTCAAAGCATGATTATTGTTATTCTCTCGCCTCATTTCGTGGTCCACTACTGGCCGTTTTCCATGTGTTTTTCCTAGATAAAACCTCCATGCTTTCTTTCATTCCCCATTCGTTCCACATGTTCTTCCCATCGCAGTCAATGAGATTTAACTGTTCTTATTATATCTGCTTTCCTATAAAGATCATGTACAGTAGCTCACTGTTATGAAATCTGTTCCATTTATCTATTTGTTTATCTCTCTTCGGTCCAAAAATGTTCCTATGAACTGTATTCTCAAAATTATGATTATTTTTTATTTAGGAATATTCCACAATACAGTGTTTTCTCCTTCAACCCAACGTGATTTGTCGCCAGAGGTTCCTTTCTAAAGCATCTTCTTCCCTCAAATCTCTAGCTCCCCTACTTCTCTTTACTCCATCCATCCATTCATCCATCATTCTCCAGGCCTGCCTCTTCCACTTCCTCCACTAGCTTTCAATTAAGAAAATTACAAAGCATTTTATTATATGGCTCCGAAACCTGGACAGTAAGTACAGAACAAGCCTGCAAGCTGTTAGCAGTAGAAATGGATTTCTGGAGGCGATCAACAAGAATTTCAAGAAGGAATAAGGTCAGAAACAGCACAATAAAGGAAATTATGCAAGTTCAAAAAATGTATTAGGAAAAATAGAAGAAAAACATTTGAAATGGTATGGACACCTCATAAGAATGGAAGAAGAGAGAATACAAAAGATCCTTAATGTTTTATATTATTATTATTATTACTATTATTATAACCAGGAAAAATAAGTTACAAATATATAATTCAATAGTGAGAAGTACTGTCACATATCGAGCTGAAGTTTGGAAATTAAAAAAAAAACTTAGTACATAAACTTATGTCGATGGAAATGGATTTCTTGAGGAGAGCAGCAAGATGTTCAAAATTAGACAAAAATAAAAAATACTGTCATAAGAGAAAAAAACATATTTGTTATTCAATAGTAGATTATATACGGTATACGCAATTTAATTGGTATGGGCACGTACGATGAATGCAAGAAGAAAGATTACCCAGGAAAACATTGGAATGGTGTCCACCTGCAAGAAGGAGGAGAGGAAGACCTTGAAACTCGTGGATGCAGGAAATAAGAACTGTAATGAAAGCAAAGGGACTGGAGGACATGGATTGGATGGAGAGAGACGAGTGGAGAAGAAAAATAAAACTTTAGGCACAGGAATTAAAATTCTGTATATAAATAAAAAATATTATTATTATTATTATATTATTATTATTATTATTATTATTATTGTTATTATTGTTTTCACCATCATCATTATTATCATTGATATATTGTAAAACGGGAATTGAAAGAGAAAGAATTTTATTACAGGGAGTGGAAAGGAAGTTGTTATTTCTCCTTTTATTCCACGCGAAATTACACAGAGGAGTCACGCACTTGGAGTTTGGCGGAATACTTTTTCCATAAACATCATTAATAACATGTTTTAAGTAATACACAAGTTCGGCTCAAAACTTTGTACCTTAAAATTTAGTTAAAAAAATAATACATTCTGTAAAACCTTAACATGTATTACACGAAACCATAAACTAAATTGAATTATAAATAATTCAATGCAAGTAATTCCGTTATGTATACATTTTATGAGAAACGATACGGGTAATCGAATATAAAAATTGAAAAAATTGAAAAATTGAATTCAGGAAGCGGAAATGAGCTTCATAAGGGCTGTGAAACATTGTACAAGAGAAGAACTATTTAAAGGAGAATATTAGAGAGGAACTAAAAGTACAACTACTTTTTCAACAAAGAGAAGAACACAGGAACAATTAGATAGAGCATCTGCAAAGAATGACAGAGGATAGGAACTGATGTATAATCCTGGAGGACGAAGATCGGTGGGAAGACTAGGAAAGCGCTGGGCTGAACAGATGTGAGATCGGAACTAGCAAAGACCTAATCCGTGAAGGTTGCTAATGACGTTGACTTCACAAGAACATTGATTTTTTTCCCAATCATTGTCTTCTTCGATTGAAATGGATAGTGGCTTCAGATACACACTGTACTCGTAGGACAAATACGGAAGTTTCCATTGTCGGATAATAACAGAAAGTTATAATGTAGTTTGATTGAATGTAGGGAACTGGAAAGCGGGTAGTGAAAGTTGGGTCTGTCCCGCACCGCAGTAGGAGCAATATATTAAGGGAATCAGCATACCGCAGGAAGAATGCGACGTTTCCTGGCCATTGTGCTACAGTTACTTATAACTGCAACACAATATGAGGCTCGGCTGTGATTTGTCGCATTTTCACTCCCACCAAACAACACACTTGTGAAATATGCATCCATGTATGTGCGTGCATCCTATCGTGTTACTGCTGGGTGCGGATTTAATTAAGCCCTATATTCATCAGGGTATATTACTGTTTTTAGAAACTTCCAAGAAATGTATTATTTAAGAGAATAAAAACTTTGAAACCCATCGATCGAATTAGTGGACACCGAAAATTATCATAAGTAATGCTACGAGTGATTTCCAAATTATCGATACATTTATGACTCATGAAGTGACGAGTGAATATATCTAGATAATTTGGAAATCAATAGTGGTATTTGTTAGGACTATTTAACGAATAAAATTAAGCTGTTTACTCACAAATCATTATTCAACTAAAGTTATTTTAAAATATTTATATATTTAATGTAAACGGCGATGTTTCAAAACAAATGAGAAACGATTGCACCGAACCACGCAGGCTACTACCAAAAATTGCACCGTACCTCTCGCGTGTTCGTGCTGGATCGTACCAATGTTGTTTATAATTACTTTGAGTTTGAAAATATAGAATGCTTAAATCAACATATGTTTGCCCGGGTCCATAGAAGGCAAAAGATAATTCATTTTTCCTTAATAAATTGTTAAGCATATAGTATTGTAAGCTACACAGATTACAATCGTGGAAGTCTTAAGGAAAGAGGAGATTAGATTCGCTTGAGAAAGCTTTGGAACTTTAAATCAATATCTGACATGACTAGCTACTCAATCGATAAACAGAAGTTAACTAAAAGAAAATAGCTCATATTTAACAAGAGTCAAAAAGTAAGAAATAACATACAAATAATAAAAGATAGTTTTCTTGACATTGAAAAATAAGTTAACAAATAACCTTATTGGTCATCTAAACGAAAACTTGCAACAATAACGATAATTAATATACGTACACTCTTCCACTCACATTAGTCCCGCCAAGGGTTAGGGTACACGGTCCTTGTGGCCCTACCCTGGCCTAAGGGACCGATCAACCAAACAAGCTCCTTCGAGCTATCTCGACTCGTCGGATCTTAAACACATCATATTACTTGTTCCCAAAGGATCGCAATATTGTAAGAATGCACCCTAGTGGAGAAATTTATAACCAACATTATAGGTATTAATTAATTTCTGATGTCCTATGATGTAAATATGTCAATTATATTTTTCTGCAACGTTATTTACTGGAAAATAATCCGTTCAAGGAAGTGCAACCAGTGGTTTCTTTTTTTGGTGGTATAATCAATTCCTACAAATGTTTTTTTATATTATCTCCCGCCAGTTCTAATTGCCGACATTCGTGCACTATATATACAATCTGGTAGCCACATGTGGTGCATCCAAAATAATACTATGCCCTATTCAAAATGTTAAAAAGGAGGAGCTTGATTTTAAAGTGATTAAATTGAACTGACTATTTAAATCATGCCCCAAATGGGAGTCAATGACCAATCACGTTTCAATGATATTTTTATTTACAACCAATCACAGTCGTTTTTCACCTCGATTTTATCAGTTTAATTTTATCCTGTATAATCAAGTTCCTCCCGGAACATCATATGGCCATTATAATCATCATTAATTTTCGCCTTAGATTAAGTTTAGGTTCCATGAGCACCACAGACATCATCACCACCTATCATATCATCGGTACAGCCGTAACCCCGACTTCCAGGAGCCCTAAAAGTGGATTACCTTTACGCTAATGTCAGTATAGAACACCAGAAATGTCGAAATGACAATCTGGGGAATTGAATAAAAAAATGATTCGACCAATGAAAACGCAGTAATACAACTGGCATGTTTACATTACAACTGGAACTAAACAATATTTTTCATATTCACTATTATCATAAATAAGGTTATGTTATAAACAATTATATAGTATTTAATACACAAGTGATCTTCTTGGTGATATAATATTAAAATATATATGTAGTCAATATGCCCATTTTAAAACATTAATTGGTGAAATGGGCATATTGACTACATATATATTTTAATTATATAGTACTTTTCTATCAGCCTTCATCAATTAAAATTGATTTTTATTTATAAAATAATTAATTATTAAATCATGAAAGCCTTTCAAAAGCATGTCTCATCTTCGGCATCCTAATTGGTACTGATGTCGGCGTATAATTTATATAATGTGTTTAGGTCTATGGGTGAGTTCTCATTTATAATGTTTATATTCTTAGCTTCTCTTAAAATTGTCGATGTTTTCTAAGATTAACGAGATTTTTTAAAAATAAAAATCAGTTCTAATTGGGAAAGACCGATTAAAAAGTACTATATTATTATTTATAACATTTTAACTAGAACGTAGCTTGGAAGAGGTATAATAGCTAGCAGTCTTGCAGTGCAATCCTTTTTCCTGAATATAGAGTTCTCAAAAGATTGTTGCATTGGATAAGGAAATTTATATATGTTCCTACCAGACCCGCAGACGTTGTCCTGTCCGAACGTTCATTTCTCGTCTCTTGGTCAGATGACAAAAATACGTTACTTTTTTTACCATTAAATTCACTAATTAAAACGTGTTAAATAAGTTCGAAACAAAACTCCTCACTACCATATGTTAAGCGTGAATAATGACGTCACATTGTTGTCACACGGAATATGTCAATTATGCAGATGACTATACATCTGGCAAGATTTTCCTATAACCCGATCGCAGCGCCACCTACTAGTCCAATTGTGAATCTAAACCACCCAGGGTCCCACTCAAACACAGTAAAAAAAAATCATCAAAATAGGTCAAGTCGTTTAGGCGTTTTTAATTTCGGGTTTCAAGTAAGCCTCTACGTTTAATTGTCGGAGTTCGCTCATTTTTGGGTAATACCTACCTCAGTTTCTTAAAGTACGATAATCCGGTACTGAATTTCTTTGTGAAACGTCGAAAAATATGACTGCTATAGCGATTTTTTCACGCTTTATATTAGCTTGAGCTGTATCTGTCCATCTATGCAACGGAATCTTTGAACACGATTTTAACCCACTTAAAAACATGCGATCGACTTGATAACACAACAATTTCACTTTTTTTTTCTAAAATCCTGGCCAGAATCATCAGAAAATCAAAATAATAAAAACCAGTATAATAGGTTACGGACTTAGCGACGTTTTAGTCGGTCGTTGTAAGAGCTCAGTTGGTAGAGCGGTGGACTGCAGTGGTATATAATTTCAGTAACTCATAGGTCGCTGTTTTAAATCAGGCCCGGAGGATGTTTTTAGAAGAGCATTAAGTAATTAAATTTTCATGGGATTCTTGTTTATGACAATCAATTAAACTAAAAATAAAAAAATTAAATAATAGTTTAAGAAACTAAAACAACACGCTTTATTAGAAAACCAAACTAAAAAATAAAAAATAAATAATAGTTTAAAAAACTAAAACAACACACTCTATTAGAAAACCGAACTAAAAATGAAAAATAATTTTCATTTCCAACACGCTTGGAATAAAATTAAAGTGGTCAACAAAAAAATCATCTCCAACACATCTAGAATAAAACTAGAGTTATCTACAAAAATAATTTTACCATCAAAAGCGTGGGGTGCTTTTATGGTTTTTACGTTTTCTTCTTAGAGACTTTATTTTTACCAATATATGTTTATTATGAAGTATATTCATTGATGTAGAGCGCCCCACGCTTATGATGGTATTTTTTTTCTAGATAATTGTAGTTTTTTTCTACATGTGTTGGAGATGATTTTTTGTTGACCACTTTAATCTTATCCCAAGCGTGTTGGAAATTAAAATTATATTTCATTTTTTAGTTTGGTTTTCTAATAAAGCGTATTGTTTTAGTTTTCTTCTTCTTCTTCTTATTTTCCAAGTATTAGGCCAAGGCCTGTTACGATCCTATAGAAAAAATTCCCTCCAGCTTCTTCCGGAAAATTCTCGTATAAGACTTGAAAGCATAAAAATAGTCCCTTCGATTGGTTGCTGGCCAAAGGAAGGCAAGACCAGTGATGGGCCTGCCATCTTATAGCCTCTGGTTTGGCTTTTCTGGAGAAGAAAAGAAAATAAAGGAAAGAAGAAATGGAAGAAAGGAAAGACTCCCCTAGCCCTCGGATGCCCTAATAGCGACGGGGTCGAAAAAACAAGAGTTAACCAAGAGAGGTTAGATAGTAAAGTTAAAAGAGTGCAAAACACAAGTAAGTGGAAGAAATGTTCTGCTCGGCTTGGGCACCTTGTGGTCGCCATCCACATATCCCCTAGATGAGGACCCCTGAGGGGTGTTTTAGTTTTTTAAACTATTATTTACTAAATTTTTACTTCAAGTGAATTCCTACACCTAATGATTTATAGGGTCGAATTGTCAATATAAACCATAGAGGGACCCAATTAGATACACACAAAAAATTTCATCAAAATCGATCCAGTCGTTTAGGAGGAGTTCAGTGACAAACACAGAAGAATTGTATTCGATGTATAAAGATATGAAAGAAGATATATACACGCCTCGAATAATTAGGTGCGAGAGATGCGAATATGAAACGAAAATATGAATACATATATTAAATTATCTATAAACTCTGATTTCGAGACTCAATGTGTCCATCACATTGTGTACAATATTATATTTCCTTATCGAACTTTTTTCTCTGCGGATCGTTGTGAACGATGGGGCTGGGAGTTTGGTATGTCTATTGCACATATTTGTTCTTCCGTCTCTCTTTCCGATGAGCCAACTCGGCTATTGATGGCGGTAATAGCACAGTGAGTTGATTAAATTCCGCTTGGCCACAGCGCCTGGGAACTGATGAATATTTCCACATATTGCTCTCACGATTCATTCACATGTACTTTTTCTCTCTCCAGACGACATCACATTGTGCTGCAGGTCTCCAAGACAACCTAATATAAAAACTAGCATTTAAAACGTTTGCGAAATTTTAACGTTTAAATTGTGAATATCACATTGAGATTTCATTTCAACTTGACCGCCATCATTTTTGCATAAAAACATAACTAGATGTGTAAATTAAGGGGATTTTGTTGTAAAGAGAGGAAATAAGTATCTCGTAAACGAAGTATCACACCGCTTCGTTACAATCTACGATACACGTAAATTAGATACACAATCCCATCAGCATATTGTCCTTTATATCCCTCCTCATCACACTACCTATTACTCGAAATATTTTGTAATCTATTTTGCTAGAACATGCAATTCTCTTCCAACCTATGTTAAAATTTTACCTCTTTCAGAAACAAACTGGGAAAAAAAAACTAACTCACAGAAACACCTCACTAATATTATTTTAACAATTAATAATTTGTGTTTCTTTTATATAATAAAATAGTATTAAGATTTAATAATATTTCTACCTGACGTCTGTCTTATGTATAGCCCTACTTATATGTAAGCCATAGATAAATTCATTACAATTTTTTTTCATGTATAGTTGACTAGAGCTGTTCTTCTTTTATACATATATATATATATATATATATATCCATCCATCCATAGTAATTCTGCGCGAGGGCAGGTCCTTCACTGCAATCATAGCATTTTCATACTATGTTTGTAGCTTTACTAGGGAATTGTAGGTGTGGTAGCTTCCCGTTGCTTTCCACACCGGCGAAGGATGAGGATGATTATGATAATGATGACCATATGATTTCGGGGACCGTTTGGACCTTAAAGTTTTCCTGACATTTGTCTTATAGGTGAGGAAAAACCCCGATAAAAACGTCACCCTGAAAAACTGTCCCGACCAGGGATCGAACCCGGGCCCGCTGCGTGACAGGGAAGTACGTTACCTCGAGACCACAGTGGTGGACTATATATATTAGTTTTAATTTGAATTGTCTATAATTTTATGATATTACTCGCATATACCCAGCGTGCGCAGGTACGCCTAAATATATTAAATTTATTTTTATATTTAGTTGAGCAAGTAAAAAAGAAAAATAATTATACATTTTATCATAATTATTTTTAGATATCCCGTGTTGATTAATCGGAGTTGCCCGGTAATCTACTTATCCCGATCTTCTTGGCATAATTAAGCTGAAAAACAAAAATGGTTATTTAGAGTTATCCGTAAAATACCCGCCGTGAGCTCCTACGCTTGCTCGGGAACCTAGTCATCTCGATCTTCCTGATATCAGTGAGCTGAAAGATAAAATCAGTTATTACAAGTTATCCGTAAAAGATAAACATATGCTGTCGGGGACTATTTAGTAGATTTTTTTATATATTCAATTATGTATACATTTAATTGGGGTATATGTTATGCTTTAGGCATCGTAAGCCATTGAAGCGTGCAAAAAGTTCCGAAAACATGTTTTTTCACTACAAAGGGTGATCTTTAAGGGTTAAGGGGTTGAATATTACAACTCCCTTATAGCCTAAAACCCTTCCGGGAAACTCCTGAAGATTTTACAAAAAGCCTCATCACGATCGGATAAATGATGTAGTAATGCATAAAGGACAAACAGACTGACATTCATTCGTATATAGACTGGACAATATATTTATTATTGTTCAATTTGGTCAGTTAATTTGTTTGTATGTAATATTACTGTGATTTTCTAAAAATTTAATATCACGTATGTTTGTCCTGATGAGTGGAAGAGATGGTCACTTGGCCGTAACTCCACCAGGCTAAGTAAATCATAAATCTGATTTTAACAAGGAGAGTCATGCAGAAAACTACCTTCAAATTGCTTCTATAGAAGCTTTGTGATATATAAGGGCCGTGTCTAAAAAATAGCTGAGTTTTTAACTTCAAGTGTGAATCTGTTTGTTTGTCTGTAAGTCTGTACTTTACGGACTCAAAAACTACTTGACTGAGTTTAATGTATTTTTTTATAATTTAAAGAATTTTTCTGAGACAGTTAACGTATATAACATATTATCCTACGTACAGTAGGACCGGATCTAAAAAAAATCATCGGTGGCACTAAAAAGAGTAGCTTCTTCGATGCTTAGATGACTTACGCTGCCTAAACCATAAACCATCCATCCATAGTAATTCTGCCCGAAGGCAGGTCCTTCACTGCAATCATAGCATTTTCATGCTATGCTTGCAGCTTTACTAGGGAATTGTAGGTGTGGTAGCTTCCCGTTGCTTTCCACACCGGTGAAGGATGATGATGATGATAATGATAAGGATGATGATGATGGCCATATGATTTCGGGGACCGTTTGGGCCTTAAAGTTTTCCTGACATTTATCTTACAGGTGAGGACAAAGCCCGATAAAAAACTCACCCAGAAAAACTCCCCCGACCGGGGATCGAACCCGGGCCCGCTGCGTGACAAGGCAGCACGCTACCTCGAGACCACTGCGGTGGACAAACCATAAACAATACAACAAATTAATGTGCACAGAATTGAATACCTCAAGAAACTCTATAAAAAGTCTGCTACAGCATATGTCTATCCTTCTTGGATAACTGTCAGTTACCATTTTCGTCTTTCAGCTCACTGGTGCCAAGATGATCTGGATGAGTAGATTCCAGGGCACGCTTAGCAGCCCACGGTGCGGCGGGTGTTCTTTTATGGACTATTTAACTCATGCCCCAAGTGGGAGTCGATGACTAATAACATTTCAATGATGTTTTATTTACAACCAATCACAGTCGTGTTTTGCCTAGAATTTACCAATTAAAGTTTATCATAATAAAGAAAGCACCTCCTTTTTAACATTCTGAATAGGTCATAGAATTATTTTGCAGTGACTGACTCTCTAAGAAATACGACTACCAGATTGTATATATAGTGTATGAAAGTCAACACATTAGCGCATGCGGGAGTTAATATAAAAACATTTGTAGCAATTGATTATACCACCAAAAAAGAAACCACTTTTTGCACTTTTTAAATGTATTTTTCCCCAGGTAAAAATATTCCAGAAAAATATACTTGTCATGTTTACATCATAGGACATAAGAAATTAATTAATATAGAGTTTGATGTGTTTCATTTTTTCTCCACTAGAGTGTATTCTTACAATATTGCGTTCCTTTGGCAATAAATAATGTGATCTAGTTGCAGTGATAAACAAAAGAAGCAAATGAAGCGTACTAATCGTTTCTCATTTGTTTTCAAACATCGCCGTTTACATTAAATATATAAATATTTTAAAATAATATATTTAAATAATGATTTGTGAGTAAACAGCTTAAATGTATTCGTTAAATAGTCCTAACAAATGCCACTCTTGATTTCCAAATTCTCCAGATAAATTCGCTCCTCACTTCGTGAGTCGTGAATTTATAGATAATTTGGAAATCACTCGTGGCATTACTTATGATAACTCACAATAACCATTTTTTGTCTTTCAGTTCATTGATACCAAGAAAAACAGAATTAATAGATTCCCGGACAAGCGTAACAGAGCACGGCGGGTATTGATTTACGGGTAACTAACAATAACAATTTTTTTCTTTCAACTCATTGATACCAAGAAGATCGGCATACGTAAATTTGCGGGCAACGCTGGTTAATAATCACAGGATATCTAAAATAATTACGATATAAATTTATAAATATTTTTCTTTATACTTATTCAACTAAACATAAAAACAAATTTCATATAAATGACGTAGCTGCGCATGTCCGGTATTAGCTAGTTTAGAATATATTTAACTTTCATAAAGTGGAGAACTGCGTAAACTAAGCGAATTTCTGAGCAATTCGAATTTACGATGTGATTTTTGCGATTTAAAGAATATATATTTATCATGAGTAATGCCACGAGTGATTTCCAAATTATCGATAAATTCACGACTCACGAAGTGAGGAGTGGATTTATCCAGAGAATTTGGAAATCAAGAGTAACATTTGTTAGGACTATTTAACGAATAAAGTTAAGCTGTTTACTCACAAATCATTATTTAAATACAGTTATTTTAAAATATTTATATATTTACTGTAAACGGCGATGTTTGAAAACAAATGAGAAGCCATAGGTACGCTTCATCTGCTTCTTTTGTTTATCACTGCAACCAGATCATACTATTTATTGCCAAAGGAACGCAATATTGTAAGAATGCTCTGTAGTGGAGAAAAAATGAAACACATCAAACTGTATATTAATTCATTTCTGATATCGTATGATGTAAATATGACAATTATATTTTTCTGGATTGTTACTTGGGAAAAAATACATTTAAGAAAGTGCAACAGTGGTTTCTTTTTTTTTTGGTGGTATAATCAATTGCTACAAATCTTTTTATATTAACTCCCGCATGCGGCATGTGTTGACATTCATGCACTATATACACAATCTGGTAGCCCTATTTCTTACAGGCTCAGTCACTGCAAAATAATGGTCAGACCTGTTCAGAATATTAAAAAGGAAAGGAGGAGTCTTCTTTAATATGGTAATTATAACACTGATAAATATTTCGTGAAACACGACTCTGATTGGTTGTAAAACAGAAATCATTGAAACGTGATTGGCCATCGAGTCCCATTTGGGGCATGAGTTTATATAGTCTTGTTAAATTCGAGCTACTTTATGTTAGTTTTTGCTGTTTTTTAAAACTTTCTGACTGAAAAAGTGAACTAATTTTGTTTGAAATGTACAACTGGCTATAAATATGTCTCAACTTTCAATTAACAATGAGTTTTATAAAACAAATTGGTACTTGGATTGATACAATTTCACAACTGTCACACAAGTTACCCCTGTGTGACAAAACTTTGTGACACTTGAATTTTCCACTATTATAGGCTATCTTTTGATGTGTGTAACAAAGTTGAACTTCCATTTGATAACGTTAGGATATTTGAATGGTAAATGAGAACAATTATCCAATACATTTGATAGAATTAGCACGAATATATTTGATTTAGAACTAAGACTTCAAAACAATGACTGAAATTAAGACATAATATGGAATGAAGATATTTTAAAGGAACTCCACATGCAAACTTTAGGAAAGAATCCACCTACAGAATCAGATGGCTACAACACGTATCCCGAATGTCACCATAGGGTCCCTTATGCAGTTCTTTGTATCATCCACGAGGTCGACGACTACTTGTCCACAAAAACGACTTTTAGATCCTGTCTAGTTGAGACCGATACAGGTTAATATTGGCCTATATTCATGAATGGTGTATGACGATGAAGTAAAGTTTTGTGATTTATTACACGACCATCTGTGATGATTCTTTATGACAAAACGACGTGAAGACGAACCCATAGACAGCCAACGACAATATATATATATGTGTGTGTGTGTGTTTGTGTGTGTGTGTGTGTGTGTGTGGTTTTACGCTCGCGTGTGTTCTAATGCTATAGGGGTCACAAATTACATTTTTTTTCAGACCTACAATTAAAAATATTGTGACACTATAGCCTTGATTTTCCTTCTAGGTTATTTAGGCGTAAATCCGCAAATGAATTTATTAAAAAATTCACTAAGCCCTTTATTAAATTCTTCAGTTATCAAGAAACTACTCGTACTATTCACAATTACAAATCTCAAAACAATCTTCTTTTAATTGTTACCTCAATTAGAACAAGGGAAGAATTGAGAGCTTATGTCCGCGCTGCCATGAACCTACGAGATGGGTAGTGTCAGTGAGTTAGTTATGAATAAGTACAATAACGGATAATATATATATATATATGTGTGTGTGTGTGTGTGTGTGTGTCTGTGTGTGTGTGTGGGTTTTATAATAAAATTTTTGACATTGAGCAATGCAAGCTTAATATGACATGATAAGAAAAATAGATGCCTGGACGGGATTTGAGTCTCGTCCAGGCATTTATTTTTCTTATCGTGTCATATATATATATATATATATATGGCCATTGTCATTTTCGGTGTCTAGTACATAAGATTCGTAATAAAAAATCATGATTACAACCTAATCGCTTCATTCATTCATTTTGAGAATTTTCCTCATCATTGAGGGTTTTCTCCAACAATCTTAGTAATTAACATGAATTAAAAATAAATAAATATAAATGACTAAGGACTTACAGACTATCAGTTTACAACAAACATTCACAAATGTTCCTTAATTAAAGTTCTGCATCGTTCTCTGTCCTCTGTGTCTTTATCTGTTACACCAAATTTCCTCATTGAATTTGAATGTTTGTTCTTCCAGGTTGTTCTTGGTCTTCCTTTTCTATTCCTTCTTTCAATTTTCCATTCATAGACGGCCTCTGGTATTCTTCCATCCTGCATTCTTCTTACGTGTCCATACCATTTTAGCCTTCTGTGTTCAATCTTATCCGTTATATTTCTTTCTGCATTCATCTATTTTCTAATTTTTGTATTTCTATTTTTTTTCAGTCGAGATTTTCTGGCAGCTCTTCTCCAAAAAATACAATTTCAACTGCAGTTATTCTGTTGACATGTTGTTGTGTCATCGTGTCATAGCTTCATCCTTCGGAATTCCTTGAAATTGCTCTAGCACCTGCCATTTTGTATTCTCCTCAAATAACTCTATTCACATGATTTAATTAAGAAAATAAATATAGATTTAGTAAACCAGGCAAAACATACATAAATTCTAAATTTGAATAGTTAACCCAAAAACAGATCTAACCCATAAACTGCTACTCATGCCTTGACTAACTTCTTCCGCCATTTCGTTACACTATTCGTTTGAATACCAATTTTTGAAAACAAATAAAACAGGTCTGGAAGAGAGCAGTGATATTCTCTGGATAGATCACTAATCCGCTGAAAACTCAACTTTCGAATTTTTGTGGGTTAGATCGCGTTTCGGGGCAACTATTTATTTAAAGAATTTGTTTAATGTATTAGTCCAAGATCCGGCTGCAAGATTACTACGTTCATCGACTGTATGAACAAAATATTTTTTTTATAAAATTGTGAATTACTGAATACATTTTTGCCGAGTTGTCTCTAAAAAGTCGGCCGACAGTATGTTTAATTAAAATATAATTAATTAATTTATTCGAAATATTTTGATTTACTTGTTATTAAAATAAATTATAATCCAGTTCGCAGAAATCGTTGTATAGAGTTTTGATTGACATTGCACACTTGGCCGTAAACCTACTCGCGGCTACAGCAGGCTGTGACACCAATCAGTAATAAAATGGCGATAAGTACGTATTTATTGTTTTATGTTGTTCCCTCGCAGTGGGAAGTTAAACCACTGCCTTTATGTATACTACGTACAATGTATATACAAAAATATATTCAAAAGCTATTGTTAATATATATTATACGAAACAAATCACACATTTTTAAATGAACTGAACTGTATTTGAAGCAATATAAAGCAATAAATATGTAATTAAATAAATAATAAATAAATAAATAAATAAAGCCCAATAATGAGACAGATTCCATAATACCATTGGAAGAATTGAACAATAGTTTAAAGAAATTAAAAAAATGGGAAGGCAACTGGCACAGATGGCTTGAATTCTGAATTGTACAAATATGCAGGCAAACAGTTCCATGAAAGACTGTTGTCCTTCTTTAATAATGTATTCAAAAATGCAGATATACCACAAGAATGGAAGACAAGCATTGTTATACCCCTGTTTAAGAAAGGAGACAAGAGAAAAATGGACAACTATAGGGGAATCAGTTTGTTAAACACATGCTACAAAATTTATGCAGACATTTTAAATGGAAAATTGAAAAGTTTCAGTGAAAAATTCCTTATGGAATGTCAAATGGATTTAGGAAAGGACGATCTTGTATTGATTCAGCATTTTCTGTTAAACTATTGCTTGAAAAAAGAAGAGAATTCAACTTAGAAACACATTTTGCTTTCATAGATTTTGAAAAAGCATTCGACACAGTCAAGAGATCAAAACTCTTAAATATATTGGAAGACAGAAATATACCAAATTTACTTCGGCAGAACATACAAAATATTTACAAAGACAACACCATAAAGATTAAATTAAATAACAGATTTTCTGAAGAAGGAATTATAAATCGTGGTGTGAGACAAGGCTGCCCCCTATCCCCAACAATCTTTGCGATTTATATCAATGAAGTAATATGTTGCTGGAACAAAACATATAAATTTGGAATAAGAATATCAGAAAATAGAAAATTAAACACCCTATTGTTTGCAGATGACCAAATAATAATAGCAAATTCCGAAGATAATCTACAGAAAGGTCTGTATGAACTTAACAAAATTACAGAAGAATATGGATTAAAGATATCTACAGAAAAAACAAAAATTATGGCATTTCAAGGTGTAGATCCTGTCAGAAGTAAAATTGTACTGGACAATAAAATTTTGGAGCAGGTGAATAATTTTACATATCTAGGATGCAATATCTCATATGAAGAAGAAAAGGATGTAAATGCAAAAATATCTAAATTTTTAAGAATTTTAGGGTTAATAAATTCTATCTTCAAGCTACAGTTAGTCCAAAAGCATTCAAGACTGAAAGTGTATAAAACACTGGCTCTTCCAACTCTTTTGTATGGTAGCGAAGTATGGACGTTGAAACAGAAGGATATACAGAGACTTAGATCTGCTGAAATGAGATATCTTCGGAGGACTGCAGGATACACACTACTAGATCACAAAAAAAATGAAGACATCTTAGAAGAATTACACATGGAATCTTTAGAAAACAAAATTTCTGATTATAAGTCAAGATGGATGCAACATGTTCATCGAATGGAAGATCACAGAATACCCAAACAAATGTTAAGATATCAACCTGCAGGAAGAAGAAGACCAGGACGTCCACTCAAAAGACTTCTGGATGGTGTTTCTCTTGAGGCCGAAACAGGTCAACAAATGGCCTAAATTCGTGAATGTACTATGATGATGATGATGATAAATAAAGCCTGATATGTCCCTTTAGGGCAAAGGCCTCCCTGTACAGGGGTTAAGCTTTATTTGAGAGTGTCACCCGGTGAGCTACTCCGTGGTGAGAAGTTGACTTGGATGTAGCACTTGGTTTGTATACACTGTCTGTTCTGTGATTAGTTAATACACAGTTGGCTCTCCATCGTTCTCCAGCTTTTCCTGCATCTGGCGACTCTGGACCATTGCGCCCCTGCTCGTTCTTTGAAGATGTCAGCCCATCGTCGTCTTGGTCTTCCGCGCTGTCTCTTGCATGTGTACGGGTCCCACATGGTTGTTTTTATTGTCCACCTGTCGTCCTGTATTCTTGCGACGTGGCCTCCCCACTTCCATTTTTTCCTGATGGCTTGTTGTGCGGGATCAGTTGTTGAGGATATCGCTTGAAGTGTTGTATTCGAGATTCTGTCCTTCAGAGTTATGCCTAAGATTTTCCTCTCCATTTTCCTTTGGCATACTTAGAGTGTGTACTTCAGTTTGGCAGTAAGTTTCCAAGTTTGGCAGCCATATAACAGTGTTGGAAGAACACAGGCTTGTAGTGTTTCCATTTTGAGTTTCCGGTTGAGTGACTTGTCCAGCAGTATAAATTTCAGTGACCAGAACGCCTTCCAGGCGAGAGCTATTCTTCTGCTTATTGCCTTCTCTACTTTCTGATGGAAGGAGAGTAGTTGTCCTAAGTATATGTACTCGCTTACATATTGAAGATCCATTCCATCGACTTTGATTGGGTTTTCCGGACCATTAGACATAATTTGTGTCTTGCTTTTGTTCATCGAAAGGCCTGCAATTTTGCTAGTTTCTGAGAGCTCTTGTAGCATTGATTGGAGTTGTTTAGGGGATCTGGCGAACAATACCACGTCGTCAGCGAATCTTAAGTTGGATAGCCTGCTCCCGTTTATATTTACTCCGTATTTCTTGTTCACCGCCATTTTATAACTGACTGGTGTCACAGCCTGCTGTAGCCGCGAGGAGATTTACGGTCAAGTGTGCAACCAAAACTTTTCAAGCTCTATACATCGCTTTCTACGAACTGGATTATAATTTATTTTAATAACAAGTAAATCAAAGTATTTGGAATAAATAAATAAATTATATTTTAATTAAACATACTGGCGGCCGAATTTTAAAAGGCAACTCAGCAAAAATGTATTCAGTAATTACAATTTTATTAAAAAAAATTGTCTTTTGTTCATACATTCGATGAACGTAGTAATCTTGCAGCCGGATCTTGGACTATATGCAGTTCCTGTGAGATGGACTTCATTTTTTTTTTCAAATACGTATTCTAAGAGGTCATTTGAGTTATCTTCTATTACCATCTGCAGAAAATAATAATTTTTAATCTTTATATACTGTACTGTATAACAATTCAGCTTGCGTATGTTTCTGCTCGCAAAACTCGAAAAGTAGTCGATCGATTGACTTGAAATTTTAACACAACATTGTATATATAATGCGCGTGTGTTATTATAATGAAATGATATTTGACACAACGTTTCATTCGAATACGTGCATGTTTTTATAAACGGGGCGACACATTTAATCGTCGTTTGTGTTTTCTCGTGTCATATTACAAGTTTTAGTAGTTGAATAGGTATATAAAAGTTGTTGTACAGGCTTTCAGCTACGTCGAGTGTTTGGTCGCTACCCTATGTCAGAGACTGTCAAACTATAACATCGTTCAAAAACAAACTAAAGAATTATTTAATAACAAACTAAATTATACACCTCACTGATAGTATTCTGTTAGCAATATTAATATATATAATTATTTATGAAAATAATATTAAGAATAACAAATATGTTTATTTGTTTTGTTTTAAATATTGTATAATCGTAAAATTAGTTTTCTATATCTCATTATTTTCCTGTTTTTTTATATACACTAGACAGGGACAATTTAATATGCCTTGCTTATATACATTTTATTATTAGTTTTAGTCTTAATTTTTAACTAATATTAACTGGTATTATAGATCGTAATACGTATATTAGATATTATCTTTTGGTCAAAATTTTTACTTAGTGTTTAATATTAGAGTTAATTAAGATTGTTATATTCTGATGTAATATATGTTTGTCCTGGTGAGTGGAAGAGAAGGCCACATGGCCTTAACTCCACCAGGCTAAATAAATCTAATCTAATCTAATCTAATCTTATTACACTGGTCGACATGGTTTTCTTCACAAGAAATCTGATTAGTGAATCTAGTGCATTTTGTCATACTGAATTCAGATATGTAGTCAGAATTTTTGCATCAGGCACAGTTTTTTGTGACAGCTACCTTTTTTAAAAATTTATTTTAGCATTCTCCTTGACCTGTCACAGGAACCTTTACCTTATATGTAGCGATTTGATTTAAGCTATACACTGTGATTCAAAATTGACTTTACAACTTTACAAGCTTATAGAGATTTATTTAGAAGACCTACATAATTGGTTTAACTGTCATATGATAGCACAACTCATCAAGTTTTGAAGACCTACAGAATTGGTTTAAATGTCATATCATAGCACAACTCATCAAGTGTTCACCTATTCAGTCAACGTGGTTCAATGTGGCTTCCGTTGGTCATGCAGCAAACATCCAACCTGAAATCAATCTCCTCCCACACACGTTGCAGCATATCCGGCTTCAGTAACGCAGCTGCGGCGGTGATTCCGTTTCGGAGCTCAGCAAGAATGGCAGTAGGGGCGGAACGTACACTTAATCTTTAAGGAACCCCCATAAGAAAAAGTCCAGTGGCGTTAAATCAGGAGACCGAGGTGGCCATGTTGTTGGTCCCCCACGACCAATCCACCGACCAGAAAACTTCATGTTCAGAAAATCACGGACGTCGATGAGGTAATGTGGAGGTGCACTATCCTGTTGAAATTGAATGTGTCCTTCTTGGTCGTCTGCATATATCTGTGGGATAAGAAACTGTTGTAGCATATCCAGATAAATCGTACCGTTGATAGTTTTTTCTGGGAAAAAGAAGGGGCCGTACACTTTAGTTTTACTTAGGGCACAAAACACATTCACTTTCGGGCTGTCACGTACGTGTTGCAGATGGAGATGTGGAGGTTCAGAGCCCCAGATCCTGCAGTTATGGGTATTTACTTTGCCACTGACGTGGAATGTAGACTCGTCGCTGAAGATTACGTGGTTCAAATACGTTTCATATTCCTCAATCCGACCAAGCATTTCTGCACAGAAATCACGTCGAACCATCTTATCATTATCAGTAATGTGTTGCACCATCGAAAATCGGTATGGATTCAAGTGCAAACGTCTCCGTAGTATGCGCCAAATGGTCGGTTGTGAAATGCCAGACTCACGTGACGCACGCCGCGTTGATTTCCTAGGGCTCCGAGCAAACTATCCCTCACTTGTTCAACCACAGCTTCAGCCGTACGTGGACGGCCAGTATGCTTGGAATGACTAACAGAACAGCCAGTCCTAACAAATGTTTGGTGCCAAGAATAAATTGTTGGCCTGCTAGGATGATCTTTGCCATACTGGGTACGAAATCTGCGCTGAACAATTGTCGCAGATTTAGTTTCAAAAACACACAACGAGCACGCTCGGCACCTGTGAAAGCAGCCATTTTGATATGAACTACGTTAGCGCACGCGGTGAGAGAACTAGGTACTATAAAACTATGTCGGTTAAAACTTGAAGAGTTGTGCTATCATATGACATTAAAACCAATTCTGTAGGTCTTCTAAATAACGTTCTATAACCTTGTAAAATTGTAAAGTCAATTTTCAATCACGGTGCATTTAAGATCTGTCTCTGATGAGCACGGTGAGCGTTTTCATTAGCAAATTTCCACAATGGAAACGAGGTACCAAGGCAAGTGGAGTTCTAATTTGCTGGCTGACTACTGTTGGACCAAGAAGAGAGGAATTATATATGAATCAAATTCTACTTTCATAAAGACTGAATATTCAAAACTTCAATATCATTGATGACCAATAGTTTTCCAGATGCAAAATATGCCCGAAAATCACTATATACTTCTTTCTAGGTAAGTCAGAATGAGTTAGATGGATTTCATTAAAAAAATATTAAAACATATGAAAAATGTTAATAAATATCACAGAAAATTCTTGCCTGATAGGAAAAGACTGAAATAATATTTAAATTCAGGATGAAAAAAATTCTAAAACCTCAAATTCTTATTCTCGTGAAAGAAAAAAAGTATAATTTTGTCGACCAGTGTTATCTGAAACCATTAGGTGTAGGAGTTCAATGAATTAAAAATTAAAAAAATCGCTCTAGTGGTCACAATTTTCAATGTCTTACAAACTAAACGCAGTATACTTACTCACTCACTGGCACTGTCGAACCCGTAGGTTCATGGCCGCGCGGACATAAGCTCTCCATACATCCCTATCCTGAGATAATGTTTTCCAATCATTCCCTGTATAATCTACTTCCCTCAAATCATAGTTAATGGTGTTCTCCCACCTCATTCTTGGTCTACCAACTGGGCGTTTTCCCTCTGGCTTTCCTACAAGAAGCTTCCTTGCACGTCTTTCATTCCCCATACGTGCAACATGTCCAGCCCATCGCAGTCTACCAGACTTAACTGTTCTTATTATATCTGGTTTCCTATAAAAACCATGTAGTTCATTGTTATGTAGTCTTCTCCATTCACCTTGAATTAAAAATTAAAAAATTCGCTCTAGTGGTCACAATTTTCAATGTCTTACAAACTAAACGCAGTATACTTACTCACTTACTCACTGGCACTGTCGAACCCGTAGGTTCATGGCCGCGCGGACATAAGCTCTCCATACATCCCTATCCTGAGATAATGTTTTCCAACCATTCCCTGTATAATCTACTTCCCTCAAATCATAGTTAATGGTGTTCTCCCACCTCATTCTTGGTCTACCAACTGGGCGTTTTCCCTCTGGCTTTCCTACAAGAAGCTTCCTTGCACGTCTTTCATTCCCCATACGTGCAACATGTCCAGCCCATCGCAGTCTACCAGACTTAACTGTTATTATATCTGGTTTCCTATAAAGACCATGTAGTTCATTGTTAAATAGTCTTCTCCATTCACCTATCTGTTCATCTCTCTTTGGTCCAAAAACCTTCCTAAGAACTTTATTCTCAAATACTCGTAATCTCCTTTCCTCCCTTAAAGTAAGAGTCCATGTTTCGCACCCATATAATATAACTAGTAGAACAATAGTTTTATATATTTTCAGCTTAACGCTTTTTGAAAGGAGTTGGGGCATCAAAAGTCTCTGCAATGCATAATAGCATGCATTTCCAGAATTGAGCCTATGTTTAATTTCTTTGTGCATCTCATTCCTATTTGTGATTATTGTTCCTAGGTATCTGAATTCAGCCACTTCCTCAAAATTTTCCTCATTTGTCATTAGCTGTCCATTTCCATTATATATAGAATTTCTACGTGTGACCATATATTTAGTTTTACTGATATTTACTTCCAGTCCCAATTTCTTAGTGTTACTCAATAGTGTGTGCGTGTTGGCCTTTAGTATCTCCTCGCTATCAGTCAGTAGTACTACATCATCAGCATAAACTAACAGCTTATTAATACCATTCAATCGTAAGCCTTCCTCATTCTCTAAAGAGTTAATGGCATGCTCTAGTACAAAATTAAATAGTAGAGGAGATAGTGCAGCTCCTTGCTTCAACCCATTCTGGATTTAAAAAGTGTCTGAAAACTGTTTGCCTACATGCACCCTACTCTTTGAGCCATTTAGACACATTCGTATAAGTCTAACTAACTTTTTAGGAATTCCGAACTCCAGCATGATACTATATAACTTCTATACACTATTAAAATTAACCAGAGTAGAAATATGCAAGGAGCACGTTCTCCAGGAGGGACTTTAAGCCGTGGGTCACGAGTCTGAAGATTGTGAGGCTCGTAAAAGACCCTTAAGCTTGAATAAAGAGGCCTCTAACAGTAAGCAAAATTTACTGACATCAACGTCCTAGTAATAACTTAGTTGCCTGTTAGATGTCTCATTGGATCGATGTGTTGACCGCATGACATCTATGAGCAAATAAGGTAACTAACAAAAAACAAATGTCACTGGAAGTGATAAATCTAAGATACCCAGCTCCTGAATGGATACATATTTTTACAGATGGCTCCAGCCTACCAAATGATGGTGGCACTGGTGCTGGTGCAGTATGTCCGCTTTTTTCCTTTTATCGTAAACTAAACACAAATTCAACAAACTTTGATGGCGAAATTCTAGCAATTTTCTTAAGTTTACAAAATCTTTTATATCACATCCAAAAATTTACAAAAGTTGTAATTCTATGTGACTCCAAAGCAGCCATTCTTGCTATAACACGAGACAACAACACACCAAAAGCATCAAAATTATCGAATGTCACAAAATGATAAAACATTTATCCCGTCTACATAAAAAAGTTGTACTTCAATGGATTCGGCCCATTGTGGAGTGACAGGCAATGAAATAGCCGATTTTCTAGCCAAGAAGGGTAGCAAAATTGTTTCAAACCCAACTTCTGCTCCAGTTTCCTTTCACTCTATCAAAAGAATTATCTCAAATAAATACATCAATAAACTTAGAGAAGAATACACCACCAAAACATCTGGAAAGGAATGGGAAAATCTACAAGCTTATGACATTACTACATTACAAAGAAAATCTGCAGTAGCAACATTCAGACTGCTAACGGGACATGACTGCTTGAATAAACACCTACACAGAATTGGCATAACAGATTCACCTAAATGCCCTTTTTGCAATTTAAATGAAGATATGGAAAGAAACCATCTCCTCCGTTGTCCAGCTTTTGTAGAAGAGACCAGCCTTTCTGCTAAATATTGGAGTGCAAGAGAGCGAATGATTTCATTATCAAGTGCTCGACATTAGATACCAACCACAATTAACTTGGTCTACTAACTCCTTACAAAATGAGAGTCTATGGCTCAACAATGGGTTACGCCATTCTAAATAGACAGATATTTTCCGAAAATCAGTGAAATCCGACCATTATAAGTTGAGATTTATCTGAAATCCGAAATAAAAAATGACACTAGCAATGGCCATATTTTAATCGTCGCAATATATATCATATAATTTAATAAACCCGTAATTTTATTTTAAATTACACTGAGCAACAAAAAACAATCTTTTTTTAGTTTCAAAAATAAAAATATGTGATTCTGATAGTATTTTTTCTCTTGAATTCAAATATGATATGCGTTTTTCTCCATCATGCAAGATTTCTGAGAGACATGCATTTATAATTTCAAACAATTTAATATTTGATACATTCGTAACTACACAATATTCGAACATTTGGATTCACCTAGAAAGTAAGAAATGACGATTTTCTCCTATATCTCGCCTGTGGAGCATTCCTCTTGATGGTACAACCATAATCGGCCAGCATATTAGGATTCCACTTGCTTTGATATCTCTTTTCCATAGCTGAAATCATTTGAGTTAGCTCATTTGGTTATATTTTACAATGGACAAACGGACGAAAAAACGTTTACTAAAAAATACTTATTTAAATCCATTAATTGAAATTAAAATAAAAAAACTGTGGGTGAGAGAGAAATTCCGAATACATATTCGAAAACACGATAAAAAACTACATTAAGTACAAGTAGCGGTGTGGTTAAGGCACTGAGCTACAAGCCGAAAGGTCGAGGGTTCAAGTCCCGGTGGGTCAGGATTTTTAAACTGACCCAAACCTTATGGCGGCACTATGGCCCTGGGGTTGACTCACCCTCTAACGGAAATGAGTACCAGACTCTTGTTCTGGGGGTAAAGGCGGCCGGCACGAAGGGCTGACAATCCGGCTGAAATCAAGTTCCGATTGTCCAGAAATAGTGGGAGCCTTAACCTCTTACTACCCCAAGGGCCTCCTGAGGCCTGTAGTGGGATTACTTTACTTTATTGTTACTCATGAGACAAAAAATCATGCTGACCAGTGTTGTTCAACCAAAAATATAAACACATATTTCATTTATTTGGGCGTAGCAGCGCACGCCGGATATTCACTAATATTCTGATAGTAACGAAACTTTATGTATGAATTTGTACAACCATTTTAAAAATCGTGAACTTACGAAACAAAGTATTAAGGTAAGAAACTAAAAGAGTAACTTTTAAGAGTTTCCTTGAGCTTTTTTCTTAAAGACTTATCAAAGTAGAGTGAAGTTACTAGAAGGTATTTGGTTGTTAAGAAAGATCGAGGAGTCAAGAAAAGCTGTATTACATCTAATAGAGATGTTTAAGGGGAAGGAGAAATGTGGTTTTGGAAGCCACTCAATCAAGCTGTCCTAAAGGAATGATGGATGAGATGGATATGCATTCAATAAGAATTCACGCAGACAAAAAGTTTTCCATTATTATTTCTGAAGGGAGAGAATATTTTTCAACAGCGACTGTCTGCGAGGAGAACATGGGTTCAATATGATGGGGCCAGGTGCTACCCAAGTCAGGTGCAAGCTAGATTTACAAATCCATTGCTATTGATCACACAGTCAAGTCTACCATCTCACGCTTTCTACCTTCTAACCTGTACAGGGTTGTCCACGTAATTCGTCTCTTAGCTAATTTTAGTGAATTAGGAAAAAAATCATCTAGAATGGTTCTAGATGTATACTTGTTCCAACTTAGAGTTGGATATTATCTTCATGCCTAACATTAGTATACCAATTGTAGCTTTCCATTTAATTTGTATTATTATAGTCATTATTAATATTGTTATTGTAATTGTTATTTTTTTAAATTGCGGATGAGCCCATTTAGGACTACGCTAAGTACTTAGAGGCGTTTCATTTGAGCCCAAATTTCTTTCATTCTTTTGCTATGAGCTTGTTTTCTCTCATCCGTCCAAGTTGTTCCAGTTTTCTTCTTCGGTTTGTCCTCTTGGTCAACTTGCCACTTATTCACCTTAATTCTAAATATATCTCTGTTTGGGATATCTTCTTTAGTAATTCCTGCTAATATTAAGTCCTTTTTGACTTCATCAATCCACTTCATAGTATTCACTGGAGCTTTACTTCTGTTTTCGTAGAATTCCATTATCTGTTTTGTAAGCCTATTTGAGTTCATTCGTTTAATATGGCCATACAATTTTAACCTTCATTTTCTAATATCGCTATGAATGCCTCTATATATATAGTTTTATTTCCTTTTTACTTCTGAGTCTAAATGCTTCATCTATGACTTGTGGACCTAAAACTTTTCCTATAATTTTGTATTATTTTTTCACTATATTTTCGATATTTTTTCTGTTCAAAATTAATGTTTCTGCTCCATAGAGGCAGTCTGGTTTAATTACAGTGATATATTATTATTATTATTATTATTATTGTTATTATTATTATTATTATTATTATGAATCGGCCGCGGTGGACTAGTGGTTATGCTCCTTGCCTCTGGTCCCGAGGGTCGCGGGTTCAAACACGGCCGGGGTCGATGGATTTTTTAGGATGGAAAAATCCAAGGAGCAAGTCCTCCGGGAGGGACTTTATGCCGTGGGTCCCGAGTCTGAAGATTTTCAGGCTCGTAAAAGATCCTTAAGCGTGAATGAATAGGCCTCTAAGCAAAATTTACCGAATTTTCCCCTCCTAGTACTACCTTGGTTTCCTAGATGTCAGTATGAGGCGGAACGCTGACCACGGACCACTCAAATGACATCTATACTAAAACAAGTGTAACTAAATTAGTATGGTTCAAATTCTTCCCTGTAGGGGGAGAGCGCCTAAATATCTGTTAAGAGAAACATGGGCTTACGGGACAAGATTATTATTAAGACCAACGCTGTGGTCTGTATGCAGCGGGCCAGAGTTCGTTACCGATCGGGGCAAGTTTCCTGGGCTTTTTTCTCACCTGTAAGACAAATGTCAGGTAACTTTAGAGTCTAAACGGTCCTCAAAGATCATCTGGTCGCCATAAACATCAGTATCGTTTTACCATGGTTAGTATGAATTTGTGTGTGAATGGTGCGTTTCGTTTTAATCTTGTGTTGTCCCCGGGTGGTCCGTGACATTGAGCGGATCACTTATTCGGGAAGACCCTCCATACGGTTCAAAAAGTGTTTATGTGATCCACAGTTAAAATCCCTCTCCCGACAGATCGTATCACTGTAAGGTCCGGGTGGCATGCGGAATGTGAAAGTAGATATAATGTGAAAGATAAAACTGCGATAATGTAATGGATATATTATTATCATTTTATTATTGTTATTATTATTATTATTATTATTATTATTATTATTATTATTATTATTAACTAACCCAAACTAACTCATTGGCACTATCTAACCCATAGGTTCATGGCAGCGCGGATAAAAGCTCTTCATATATCCCTATCCTGAGCTAATGTTTTCCAATCATTCCCTGTATAATCCACTTCCCTCAAATAATAGTTAATGTTATTCTCCCACCTCATTCAACTGGGCGTTTTCCCTCTGGTTGTCCTACAAGAAGCTTCCATGCACGTCTTTCATTCCCCATTCGTGCCACATGTTCTGCCCACAGCAGCCTACGAGACTTAACTGTTATTATATCTGGCTTCCTATAAAGACCATGTAGTTACTTACTTACTTACTCACTGGCACTATCGAACCCGTAGGTTCATGGCCGCGCGGACATAAGCTCTCCATACATCCCTATCCTGAGTCAATGCTTTCCAATCATTCCCTGTATAATCTACTTCCCTCAAATCATAGTTAATGTTTTTAATACACAAGTGATCTTCTTGGTGATATAATATTAAAATATATATGTAGTCAATATCTGGTCTTGAGAATGACAGCTTGGCTGTAGAAACTTGTTGACCATTTTAAAACATTAATTGGTGAAATGGGCATATTGACTACATATATATTTTAATAGTTAATGTTGTTCTCCCACCTTATTCTTGGTCTACCAACAGGGCGTTTTCCTTCTGGCTTTCCTACAAGAAGTTTCCATGCACGTCTTTCATTGCCCATCGCAGTCTACGAGACGTAACTGTTCTTGTTATATCTGGCTTCCTATAAAGACCATGTAGTTCATTGTTATGTAGTCTTCTCCATTCACCTGTCTGTTCATCTCTCTTTGGTCCAAAAACCTTCCTCCGATTAAGGGTCTTTCCACTTTTCAGCGGTTGCCCTTTTACCAGCCGGCTGCTGGACCTTCACATCCACATGTGTCAATCACAGAGGTAGATGATCAACAGCCAGTGTAGGGGTGACATGTGGTTAGCATGTCGAGTCCCCCAGCCGTTATAGCTGGTTCCTCAACCTGGAGCCGCTACTTATTGTAGCTACCCAATTGCCTCACGATGCTGGGTGGGCAACGGTCCCTTACTGGCCGAAATACCATGAGAAAATTTCTTTCCCCATGGAGACTCGAACCAGCACAAGTCCCGTAGCTCTGCGCCAAGGCTTCCTACCTTAACCGCTCGGCTACGGCGCGGGACGAAACCTTCCTAAGAACTTTATTCTCAAATACTCGTAATCTCCTTTCCTCCCTTAAAGTAAGAGTCCATGTTTCGCACCCATATAATATAACTGGTAGAATAATAGTTTTATATATTTTCAGCTTAACGTTTTTTGAAAGGAGTTGGGACATCAAAAGTCTATGCAATGCATAATAGCATGCATTTCCAGAATTGAGCCTAAGTTTAATTTCTTTGTGCATCTCATTCCTATTTGTGATTATTGTTCCTAGGTATTTGAATTCAGCCACTTCCTCAAACTTTCCCTCATTAAAGACCATGTAGTTGGTTATTATTATTATTAATACTATTATTATTATTATTATTATTATTATTATTATTATTATTATTATTATTATTATTAAATAACTAAGTGTTGATTTTGTTTTGTGAAATTAGGTTTAGATAAATATACAAATATTGATCGATCATGCTTAGTAGATAACGTAAATGACGTTGAAAAGATTATATACAAATAGGGTGAGTGTCCTAGAAGTCCTTAATCTATCAGAAGACTGCGAGCTTCACATCAAGAATTTGTTGATCACAGAAATGGACCATCAATCAGATAGTACAAAGATGTCATGTAGTCAGCTTGTCTGGCACAGTTTTCTTAACCTTGAGTTCCTTCTTATTAGAGCTATCTAAATTATTCATGATGTCGGATAGGCACCAGTCCCATATTGACCAGAAATCTATGGGTAAATTTATTCCCCATCAGTACTCGAACCACTTCTTCTCGTAGCTCAGCACCAAGACATCATCCTTTAATCATTCATTACTGACTCGGGATTGTGTTTGTATATTTATTTTCGGAACAAACTCAGAATCTAGCAATCAATTAAGAAAAGGGTATTGTGCTCGTTTAGTGTGTATGGGAGAGAAAAAATTCTCATCGAATACACTGAGCAACAAAAAATAAACTTTTCTTTTTGTCTCAGAAAGAAAAATATGTGATTCTGATAGTAGTATTTCTCCTGAATTCAAATATGATATGCTTTTTTCTCCATCATGCAAGATTTCTGAGAGACATGCATTTATAATTTCAAACACTTTACTATTTTCTACATTCGTAACTACACAATATTCGAACATTCAGACTCACCTAGAAAGTAAGAAATGACGATTGTCTGCTATATTTCGCCTGTGGAGCATCCCTCTTGATGGTCCAACAATTATCGGCCAGCATATTAGGATTCAATTTGCCTTGATATATATTTTGCTTAGCTGAAATCTCGTGACGAAAGTGTTTCCCATTTTTTTTACAATGGACAAGTGGACGAAAAAGACGTTTATTAAAAAATAATTATTTAAATCCATTAATTGAAATTGAAATAAAAATAAACTGAGTGATGGAGAAATTCCAAATACATATTTGAAAACACGATAAAAAACAGCATTATGTACAACTATTGGTACTCACGAGACAAAAATCATGTTGAACAGTGATATCGACCAGCATGGGAACGGTGTTCTCCCAACAATGTGAAGAATTTGAGTAGCTACAATAAGTTGAGGGTTCATGTTGTGAAAACAGCTATAACGGTTGAGGGAGCCGAAATGCTGACTTCATTGCCCTCTTAAACTGACTGCATTATCTTCCTTCTATACGATTAACAGATTCCGATGTGAAGCCACCTACTAGCTGCTAGTGAAAGGAAATGCTAGTTCCAACGTACTTCGGAGTTAGTTACTCTTATGGAAGATGAAGCTCTATATCAAAATAGGGAAGCAATGCTCAAAGTTCCGTTATTTGTAATTTATTGAAGTTGAATGTTTTAAGATATATAATAAATATATAGGCCTATATTTTACACTTAAAAGTATCCTTAACATAGCAAAATAATTTATAATAAAATCAGGAAATTAGAATCAGAGATATGGCAATAAAGCTACCTAAATGGTCACACATAGAAATACCGTACATTATACTATGAAAATGGATAGTTAATGGCAAATTAGAACAAATTAGAAGATGTGGCTGAATTAAAATACCTACGAAGAATAATTACAAACAGGAAAAAGGTTTAGAAAGAAATTAAAAAGAATATCATTCCGGAAGCGCAAACTATTACACATTACAGAGACTTTTGTATACCAATGTGTCTAAAAAAGTTAAACTATAAACATATACAACTTTTATTCTTACAGTAATAATATATGGATGAGAAACATGGACCGTTACTTTAAGATGGGAGAAAAGATTCCGAGTATTTGAGAAAAAAGTTATCTAATATACAAAAATGATTGTTTGTTTGTTTGTTCGTTCGTACTTCTTGCGCGGCCATTCCGTTTATCCGATTGTGATGGAACATTTTGTAAAATGTTCAACCGATTCCCGGGATGAACATAGGCTGTAGGCCTAAGAGAGTTATGATACTCAATTCCTATACCTTTAAAATCGCCCTTTATAGTGGAAAACGTGAAAAAAATAGCTCTTTGGACGATTAAATGGTTTACGCTGCCTAAACCATAACAAATTCACAAATTAAAGTACACAGAATTGAATACCTCAATAAGCTCTACAAAATAGTCCGCGACAGCATATGTTTATGTCTTCCGGATAACTCACAATAACCATTTTTGTCTTTCATTGATGCCAAGAAGACCGAGAAAAGTAGATACCTGTGCAAGCACAGCAGCACATGGCGCGTATTATTTTACGGAAAACTCACAATAACGAATTTTGTCTTTTAGCTCAATTATGCCAAGAAGATCGAGATAAGTAGATTCTCGGGCAACACCGGATAATCAGCACGGGGAATCTTAAAATAATTACGATATAGGCCTACATTTATAATTATTTTCATTTTACTTAATCAATTAATCATAAGAAATACATTAATTTTCGTCTCTCAGCTTATTTATGCCAAGAAGATCGAGATGAGTAGATTCCCTGAAAACGCCGGGTAAACTGCACGGGGTATCTAAAAATAATTACGATATAATAAATCCCTCTGCTTATTTAACTAAACATAAAAACATTAATTTTCATATTTTAGCTCATTTGTGTCAAGAAGATCGGGATAAGTAGATTCCCGGGCAACGCCGGGTTATCAGCACGAGGTATCTAAAAATATACATTTATAATTAGTTTTCCTTTTACTTATCCAACTAAACATAAAACACATTAATTTTTATTTATTTAGGCGTAGCAGCGCACGCCGAATATTAGCAAGTTAGTTAGTTAATAAAAAAAGACAGGTGAACGGGAAAAAAGTAACAGTGAGCTTCATGATCTTCTTGGAGAGCCTGATATATTAACAATACTTTGAATCTCGTAGAATGCGATCGGGAGGACATCTGACACGAATGGGGTATTAAACATTGGCATAGAAACTCAGTGTAGGAAAAACGAGAAGGAAAGTGCCAAACAGGGAGAGCAACGATGAGGTAGGAGAATAACATTAACCATGACTTTTGAGGGGTTAATTAATAGAAATGTAAGGAGAGCTTATATCCGTACCACCATATTCAATAGTGTCAAATAGTTAGTAAGATATAATTTTGTTTTTAATTACTAGTTATTTTTTACCTCATCACTGCTCAATCCCATAAACTTTCTTCGAGTAAGCTCTGAACTTTCTGCAGTATCCTGCATTTTTACACAATATAGTTGTTGTGTTTCCAACCCTGAAAAAAGTGGCCATTTGCAGCCAATCCGAACAAACTAAATCGGGGTAGGGTATCATTCAGCTTTGCTAGATTTATACTGTATGGTCAATAAATTGTTATTTCATTCTTGCATGCGGATATATATTCCTTGTAAAATTCGCTTCTGGACTGTTTTATTACGCGAACTTGAAGTAAATCACATGGCATGCAATCTTGATCAAATTCAAAATAGGTTTTCGCGACGATATAACTTTAAACTAGCATGCTCACAGTGTGTGCCAAAATCCTCACATATATGCAAACTTTACCAATCACAGTTTTATTTGTATTACTTCATGCAACAGCTGCTGCTTCCCTTACCAGGGCCTGGAAACATTCTGCTCTCTGCCGACACCTTGCTTCCTTCAATGCAAGTTCTATGCTCTAGAATCCTTCAACAATTTATCTTTATTCCGCATATTATTATTAGAAAGGTGTTCTAATTGAAACTAACTTACTAATTCATTGGATTAAAATTATAATATAAAATTAAAAAATTGTTACCTAGTAGGTCCGTCTCCTCAACTTTGTAAATTGTTAATTCTATGAAGGCCTTTCGTGACTAGTCCCAATATTACGAACTGTTGGTTTTCTTAGGGCTTAGAGGATCTTTTCGACTTGGATTTTTGGTAGCATGAGGCTCTAGCCGAGCATTAGTATGTGGATGTATTATTTATAAAGGCATACGTGTTTTTGAACATAAATAAATGGATTCTTAATGTTTAACTATTTTATTTCTAGAGTATAATGATTACAATAACCCTAAATAACTAATCTAAGCTTATATTAAGAAAACCTACATTCGAACTTTCTTGAGATTCGAGAGAGAGAGAGAGAGAGAGAGAGAGAGAGAGAGAGAGAGAGAGAGAGAGGAGTATGGGGGTTTATAAATCTACCCTAATTTACATTTTAATGATTATCTAATAACTCTTACACTTTGAAGTATAGTATTAAAATATTTAAACTACTTGATTCACTTTCTAATTGTCCTAGGTACATTATATTAACAAAAATGGTATGCAGATTTACCCGTCAGCTCACCCTTCAAGAGACAGGAGTCCCATATTTTGCAAAGTTTATATACTAAGCTTCTCTCCTCCCAACTATAACTAACTCTACTAAACTTTCATATAGTCTAAATGCAGAGATTTTACAGTTAGCCTTGAAAACGTTGTTCCTGCCATAAGTCAAAATTCTGTCCTGAAATATAATATGTCTAAATGCTTTATATTTCAACAACTGTTATTTACTTGGAATAATTAAAATAATCTATGAACTAATTAAATATATATGTAAAATAATCTATGTATTATTAACACTCATCATCAATAGAAGGAGCAGGAGATAGGTATTTTAGGGTCTCTTGCTCCTGCTGATGATGGGACTGGTCCCGAAATGCCTACAGAGAATTAACAGTTTATAAAATAAGAAGACGGACCTACTAGTTAGCAATTTTACATTATAATTTTAATTTAGTGACTAATACTCTTTCAGGGTTAGTAGATTCAGACCTATCCCCTACTCTTTCTGCTGACGACGGGACTAGTCCGAGAGTTTATAAAGTTAAGGAGAAGGATATACTAGTTAGCAATTTCATATTATAATTTTAACCTAGTAACTTGAAATATTTGCAATAACTGATAAAACAGATACATATAGACAAAATTGGAAGCAACACATAGACAGAATGAATGAAGATAGATATCCAAAACAAATAACAAAATACAAACCTAAAGGCAACCGAGATGTGGGCAGACATAGAAAGAGATGGGCTGAAGTCGGAACGGGTCAACAGATCTAATCCATGAATGGAGACGATGATGATGAATTTTAACCTAGTAACTAATACTCTTTCAGGGTCAGTAGATAGAGACCTATATCCTGCTCCTTCTGCTGATGATGGCACCAGTACCGAAAGGCCTTCAGAGAATTAATAGTTTATAAAGTTGAGGAGGCGGACCCACTAGGTAGCAATTTTATATTATAATTTTAATTCTATGATTAATAATGGGAGCTCATAGAATACCCAAAGAAACGTTAAGCTATCAATTTGCAGGAAGATGGAGACCAGGACGTCCACTCAAAAGACTTGGGTGTTGTTTGTCTTGAGGCCGAAACAGGTCAAAAAATGGCTTAAATTGCGTGAATGTACTATGATGATGATGATGATGAGTTTTTCTTAAATCACTCTCTACGTTATCCATCCATCTAATTTTGGGTCTTCCACGTCTTCTCGTGTCAAGTACCATCCCCACCAACGACAAGTTTCTAATTCATCATTGATTCCAATTCTCCATTCTCCAATCTCGTATGCGTTTTCACATATTTTATGTAAAACTTTTTTTTTATTTCCTATGTCCTTAAGTTTTCCAAATTAGCTGTCGGTATATAAAATTCAGATGCATAAAAAAATTTAGTTTATAACTGATTTTATATAAACGCATTTTGGTTTGTAGTGATTAATATAGGCCTATATATATGTATGTATGTATGTATGTATGTATATATATCATCATCTGCATTCATGGATTAGGTCTGTTGACCCTTTCCGACTTCAGCCCATCTCTTTCTAGGTCTGCCCACATCTCGGGTGCCTTTAGGTTTGTATTTTGTTATTTGTTTTGGATATCTATCTTCATTCATTCTGTCTATGTGTTGCTTCCATTTTTGTCTATATGTATATATTTTATCAGTTATTGCAAATATTTCAAGTTCCTGTCTTATTTCTGTGTTCTTGATTCTGTCTTCCTTAGTGCACCCTTTAACTGATATCAAAAATTTCATTTATGCCGCCGTTATCCTATTTAGATCTTGTTTTTTATGTATCCAGGCTTCTGAATCATAGAGCAGTACCGGTACTGCCAACATTTTATAAAATTTCAATTGGGTCTCTCTTGTTGTTTTGTTATTTAGTGATCGTTTTATCGTACCACATATTCCCTGGAATTTTGCTATTTTATTATTTATATCATTATCATAATTAAATTAAAAATCACATCCTAGATAATTGAGATGGTTCACCTGTTCTATGATTTTCTTCCCTATTACTATATTCGATCTGATTTGATTTTTACCTTGGAATGCCATTACCTTGGGTTTTTTATGGATATTTTGAGATTATGTTGTTCACATATATTATGTAGTTTAAAAATATTCCTTTGAAGTTCGTCTTCTGTATTTGTGATCCTTTCAGTTTTTTCTTTGTTTCTGAGGTAGCTAATATATTTATACTTTCATTTTTCATGTCTTTTGTTAGTTCGAATTCTTTGCTTCCCAAGCCTCTGACATTCCAAGTCGCTATTTTAAGCTGGTCATGTATTCCAAAACTCTTTTTATACTTTTTCTCTTGCTGTGGTCGTCATAAGGTTTATCAATCCGGCTTTTCTTCTGTTGAAGTTTATGAGTAAGTTATTTTTTACTAGTAGAGGTTACCAGCCTCTAGCCAAACGCCTCTTCCTGGAGGGCAGGGAACTGGAATTTCGGAGTGTTCGTCTCCTAGAGAAGCTGCCTTCACTACGGCTTTGGGGACTTCCCTTCTCCCCACGTAACCCAGTGTACGGGGCCCTACCCAGGTACTACCCACTGGGCGAGTGGGACCTGGAGCTCACAAAAGGGCAGGGGCGCCTACTCCCTGGAGTGGACCTCTATCAAGGGTTCCACTCTGTTTACCATATATATATATATCAATAAATTAAACAGGAAATTCAAGGACGGGTTATGGCAGCGGCGGAAGATGCAGGACCAAGGATTAATCATCGTGTGTACCAGATAATGGTAGGGAGGTACCGTATCTGTGTAAACGTAAGTGATCACATCGAGCCCTTCTTATGGATCCATACGTAAAAAATCAGTTAGAGCTACAAGTGTTGTGGTATGTTGCATGTAGTGGGAATATGGTGCGTTTTCGGACATGAGTTCCTATGCTAAACGCAATTGTCTAGGTCCGCACTATACGTCCTCATACTCTGTAATGAGAATTTAGTTACACCCAGTAGGGACTTACATATCTGCATATTTTTAACATCACATTTGTGTTTTGTAAGTATTGTCTGATCAACGGATCTGTTCCTCGTAAGATATGCGATGTGATCACTAATTCCTATTTCTGCCTCGGCAAATGATTTACCTTCCTGCATTCCTATCTCACCCTTTTCTTTCGCCCCTTCCACTACTCAAATTTCTGAGACTTCTTGGGGACAGCTTATTCGCACTTGCAGTCCAGTTTATCCACTCAACGTGAATAATGTAGCACGGAGTGATAAAACAAATTTTGTTAAGCTAATAATAAAAGTCACTCAGCGTCATTAGACCTACATAAATATAAATCAGTAATTATTAACCTTACACGATTCAATTGCATGGGGGTAATGAGAGAGTTGCTCTCTCTTCACAGAACCTATCGCAATTTCCTAAAATCAACTTCCAAGATATTCAAGTTATCGCGCAGAGTCTGCAGCTGGGCCCAAAATACAGACTTAATTCTTCTTTCTTGTAAACAACCTCTAGTGTATTATTTAACATACTATTAAGAGAAGGATATCATATTTGATTTTACAGATAACATAATTTACGAATATTATGAGAGGGATGGGAATTACTATATAAGCACCCAAAACTTACGTTCAAGTTTAGACAGCAACAGTTAAGCAAGCTACAAAGAAAAGACGTGTAAGCGTAACTAAAAATTAATATAATTAAAATAAGTCAATGATTAATTCATACAAATAGCTGTTTGAAATAAATGAAATGTAAACATAATATATATTGAAAAACAACGGGAACAGTCGTCAGTATTAAATGAACATAATAATAATAGTAATAACAATAATAATAATAATAAAACATCCATACTAATGTACTCAGACACGCCAAAACTAAAACAAAATTCTTCACAACAGCAAAGGATCGCTTCTTCGACCTCCGCCGAACTTGCAAAAACGAAAGGTTGACTCCGACTGTTAACTAAGCAAGGCCTCTGGTCGCGGACATCAGTTATCGCGCATCGAAACTAGCGTCGATGACGTAGGAAAGGGGAAAATAGGAGGGGTAAATTAGGAGAAAACAGAGCACAGAACATGTTCACAACCACAGAGCCTACAATAATGCATCACAGCAGTAAAAATTACGTAATCACGATACACAATATTCAAGATCCGTGATACTGTTTGAGATAAGTTTGACAACATTCCTATTGCTGTTTGACATGGTGGGGAGGAAGCGCGTAGAATGGAGTGAGTTAACTTTTCTAGAAACGACTGCAGCGCTGAAGGGGCATAGATCCGTTGGTCCGACAATAGGATCGGCTAAGATTTAAAAAAAATAATAAAATAAATATGTTTATAGTGTCAACGCCAATGACGGAATCGTTTCGGAATTCGACAGAAGATAGCCACGAATGGTCGGATGATATCAGTAAGAGCGGTGTAAAGACACATCGCATTGTGAATGCTGACATCATGCTTTGACAGACGTGGCATGTATTCTAATATGCTAGTCACATTCGAGACACATTTCAAACGTCAGCCCATTGTTAGCGAACAAGGAAATACGAAAATTTTAACAAGTGAACAGGTATGAAAAGTATAATATGACGTAATGGACGGGAATTAGAGATGACATACATTGCACCATCTCACATATTCCCTCTCTAGTATATTTTTAAAGAATATAATTCATTTTCCCTGAATTTACATCCCAAGCTCACTGAATTTGTACATTTTAATGATGGGCTTATTAAAGTTTAATATACTGGTACCAGTATTACACTCCAAGCATACTTCTTTTTATAATACGAGAGGAAATAGACTTACAGACAATACAAAACAAAGGATTATTTTGTTCATGCAGACTCAGAACGAGGGATAACGGAAAAGATATGAAGAAACTTAAAGAGCAAGTGCTGAAAATCCATATTTGAACTATTTCTCTTAGAGGAAGAAGCCATGCAGGAACCATTTCCTTCAATGCATATATCTTTATGGTCCAGACAATATGGGCTGAAACTAAATGTAAACAAAACGCAAGCAATAATTATCGGACATCCAAGGCTATTACACCTCATAAACAATGGCAATATGCCGGCTGTCATATTAGATAAGGAACAAATTTCTTATACCGACGTCGTTAAAAACTTGGGATTTTACTTAGATTCTAATTTAAAATGGCATGAGCAAGTAAAACAAACATCTAAAAGGATCTTCTCCATAATGCATTCCCTAAAGCGACTTAAACATTTTCTTCCTACAACTCTTAAAAGAATTTTAATCCAAACCTTAGTGATCCCGCATTTTGACTACTGTGACGTTCTACTAACTGACATAAGTGACGGATTGTCGGACAAACTGCAGCGTGTCCATAATATGTGTATCAGATTCATATTTAATGTTCGAAAATACGATCACATTTCTCCATTATTCCACGAACTGTCATGGCTACATCTAAAAGAGAGAAGAAAATCGCACTGTCTAATTCTCCTATTTAAGATCCTACATACCTCGATTCCCAATTATTTATCATCCCGTTTCCAGTATCTATCCTCAAACCATAACTTAAACACAAGATCACAACATAGTCTCTTACTTAATATACCGCAACATAGGACATCACATCACTCCATGTCATATACCATCTCCACTTCTCTCAACTGGAATTCCCTACCACAAGAAATAAGGGGCTGCCGGACATTGGCATCTTTTAAAAGAAATCTAAACTTATATTTGCTCTAAACTCGACTTCATTATTATCCAGTGTAAAATATATGTATTAATTGGTGTTTCCCGTATAATGTATCATATTTATATTATTATTATTATTATTATTATTATTATTATTATTATTATTATTATTATTATTATTATTATTATTATTATCGTATCATTAATGTTATTACCCTATAAAATGTTGTTTGTACATGACATTTACATTGCTACATTTATTGTATCTTTAACTGTTTATAATTAGTATAGTGTATATCTATATTTGTCGAATATTTATTTGCATTTGTGCTGGTTGAGTGGAATAGAGGGCCTTATGGCCTTAACTCTGCCAGAATAAATAAAGTATTATTATTATTATTATTATTATTATTATTATTATTATTATTATTATTATAATGCACCAGTAAGAAATTTGACCTATAACATAAGCAGAAACAAATTTAAAGAATTAGATATGCTAACAAAAAATGCAATTTTAAATCTAATTGCAACTTTAACAATTAGTCCCATTTATATTTTTTTTCTTTTTGTTAATTAAATAAAGATAAAACTTCGTTTTATTTGATTTTCATATTTATTAAGATATAATTCAGTGACGCTGTTTCGGTACACTGTATCTTCTTCAGACATGTTAACAAATTATGAATTGTGTTATTATAGTACAAATCAACTGATCTAAGCAACAATACAACAATAATGTATTTAAATTTTTTAATTTAACAAAGGCGATTCATTCAAATCAAGTTGAGAATTTAACAGTTTATTACTTCTATTCAATTTATTTACTTCTACAGCCTCCGAAAGGTCCTACTTCTTACCCTCATCACAAACATGTAAAATATCAAAATTTGGATTGAAACAATGATTAAATTGGAATAGGTAGTTGGCATATTTTGAATATTCTAAATTTCTGTTATATGCTCTCATGTGTTCCTTTATCCGAGAGATGAAAGGTCTACCAGTTTGTCCTATATAGACATTGTCACATGTGCCACACTTCAATTTATATACACCTGATAATTTTAATTTTTTTATTTTGATTTTATTGTTTTTTTATTATATTTTGTGAAGTTTTATTAGTTTTACATGCCACATTAATGTTCAACTTTTTAGAGTGTTTAGATATTTTATTTGAAAGTGGGCCTATGTATGACATTATGACATATTTCTTTATGTTTTCTTTTTGCAAAGCTTACATACAAGTAAGTTAAAAAAGTAACCCCTTTATTGTGCAAATAAGATCATACATATAATGCTTTATAAAATCCAATTTATTTCCCTTTCTTCTCAAAGTGGCATAGCCCCTTCTCTCACTAGACCCCTCAATTGTGCTTCATCCGTATCATACCTTCGTTTTAGAGGATTCCTTAGAATTATACTGTTTTCATAAAATTATTATCGACTTTTTTATACTCATTGGTTTTCATTGTAAGGGAACTGTCACCCGCTGCATTCCGAAACCTACCTTGAAATTCTTCCAGAGTAGCGTTGTAATGTACCAAGGCCGTGTCAAAAAATGTATCTGCCTTATTAATTGCAGGACACAGGAATCGAAGCCAGAATCTGAATGGCAAACCACTGTACGAAGGAGATGGACACCTAAATGAATAAGAGCGGTGTAGAGTGAAGCGGGACGCGGCGCGGACGACAGGTAGTGAGCGTTAGCCAATCTACCAATTCTGCAGTTATAGATTAAATGAGGTATATGGCTCTTAACTTTAGTGACTTGCAGTTAAAAACGGTTAATAATTTTTAGGGCACAGCCTTTGCACCTCAAAGATTTTCTCTGAAAGAAATTTCATTATAGGTTTTGGCGTGCAATGCTTGACAGTTTCTTTGTTTGTATAAGCAGAAAATGATCGTGCAAAATGTGTACAATGTGTGTGGGTAAACGCTCCTGTGGAAGAAATTTGTGCTTTTTCTGAACCAAACTCGGCATATGGCAATAAATTAAGGAGATAAATTCGAGATGGTTAACCATCAAAATTAGATCATCACAAATGGGAGTTAACATCAACAAAACTTTTAAAAATCGTTGTATCGGACGCAATTTTAGATCTGTCTCAACGAAACTCGATATATACAATTAAAATGAAACTAAAAAGGTATTGTTCGAAAATCTTTGAAATCCAACCAATAAGGTTGGAGGTTTATCTGACAATCTAATTTGAAAAATCGCTATAGCTGTCATCATGTTTATTTTCTTTAAAAAAAGAACCTGTACATAAAATTAAGTTAACAAAGGGAAGTTTATAAATATATATATATATATAAATAAGAGGCGTTTGCTTGGGTTTTCTGCGTCATGGATTGAAGGTTGGCCTTTGGCCACTGATTCCGACGTTTCGACATGATCCCACATGCCATCATCAAGGAATTATCATTCCCCTGGAATCATCATCTTCGTTGGAATCAGTAACCAGAGGTGAACCTTGATTCCATGAAGCGGTAAACCCATGAATAATTTCTTGTGCACCATGCATCAAACTAATAACCCTCATTTAAGTAGTTCTGAGAAAATGAAGATTCATGCATGGAGGTTTCGTATCTGAAGTGAGCCTCCAATGTGTTGTACACCTCTGGATCTTCTGTTTAACTAATTGTACAGCAATCAAAATTTGAGGGACGATAAATGACAGCTCCAATATTACATTAATAATATTAACTCATTTTTTTTAAATTTGAGGGTTATGGGTTTTAGGCATGGTGCCATAGATTTGTTATCATACCTATATCCGCGAAAATCTACACGAGCAAATACGGTATGTATATATATATATATATATATATATATATATATTATATACCGTATTTGCTCGTGTAATTTGCGCTCCGCGTATATCCATCCATCCATAGTAATTCTGTCCGAGGGCAGGTCTTTCACTGCAAACACAGTATTTTCATGCTATGTTTTTCAGCTTTACTAGGGAATTATAGGTGTGGTAGCTTCACGTTGCATTCCCCACCGGTGAAAGATGATGATGATAATGATAAGAATGATGATGATAGCCGGAAGAATTTCGGGGACCGTTGGGCCCTAAGCTTCCTTACATTTGTCTTACAGGTGAGGAAAAACCCCGAGGAAACCTCACCCGGGAGCCTGACCCGATCGAGAATGGAACCACTATTTTTTTAAAGATTATGTTTAACTTATTTTTGTTCCGTGTATGTTGCGCATATATTTTTGGTACCTTTTCTTTTCAGATTAGTAGGGACTTTTCTTTCTTGAATTCCATTGCCAATTCTAACATTCAACTTAGGGCATTTACTAGCAACTGAACTACCTGTTTCACGAAGGAACCTGAAGTCCAGCTAATTTTACAATGGTAGAGACAAGTTTTAGAAAAATAAATACCGGTATTTCAGTTGATTTTCAACACTTCTAATGTGCACTTGCATTTATGATGTATTCCATGACGGGAAAGAAAAAGTAAAATTACACAGCATCATATAAATTGAAAGTGATAAGTTTCGCATAGCATTTTGGCAATCGGTCAACAGAAATAACATTCGGAGTTCTTAAATCCAACGTGCACTATTGGAGGAAATAAAAAGACTCGCTAGATAATTATTACGGTATTTGAATTGTTAATTTGTATAATAACAATAATAATATTATAATAATAATGATATTATTATTATTATTATTAATTCCTTATACCGACGTCGTTAAAAACTTCGGATTTTACTTAGATTCTAATTTAAAATGGCATGAGCAAGTAAAACAAACATCTAAAAGGATCTTCTCCATAATGCATTCTCTAAAGCGGCTTAAACATTTTCTTCCTACAACTCTTAAAAGAATTTTAATCCAAACTTTAGTGATGCCGCATTTTGACTACTGTGACGTTCTACTAACTGACATAAGTGACGGATTGTCGGACAAACTGCAGCGTGTCCATAATATGTGTATCAGATTCATATTTAATGTTCGAAAATACGATCACATTTCTCCATTATTCCACGAATTGTCATGGCTACATCTAAAAGAGAGAAGAAAATCGCACTGTCTAATTCTCCTATTTAAGATCCTACATACCTCGATTCCCAATTATTTATCATCCCGTTTCCAGTATCTATCCTCAAACCATAACTTAAACACAAGATCACAACATAGTCTCTTACTTAATATACCGCAACATAGGACATCACATCACTCCATGTCATATACCATCTCCACTTCTCGCAACTGGAATTCCCTACCACAAGAAATAAGGGACTGCCGGACATTGACATCTTTTAAAAGAAATCTAAATTTATATTTGCTCTAAACTCGACTTCATTATTATCCAGTGTAAGATATATATATTAATTGGTGTTTCCCGTATAATGTATCATATTTATATTATTATTACTATTATTATTATTACTATTATTATTATTATCGTATCATTATTGTTATTACCCTATGAATGTTGTTTGTACATGACATTTACATTGCTACATTTATTGTATCTTTAACTGTTTATAATTAGTACAGTGTATATCTATATTTGTCGAATATTTATTTGTATTTGTACTGGTTGAGTGGAAGAGAGGGCCTTATGGCCTTAACTCTGCCAGAATAAATAAAGTATTATTATTATTATTATTATTATTATTATTATTATTATTTCATGAATAATATTTCTATAATTCAAGACTAACTACAGTGTTATGCAATAAAATCATTAGAGATGAGAAAATTACTGTAATCTTAATTACTATACTTGCATATCATTAATGTGAAAACTTAGAACAGGACCTCTAATTTTTAAAAACCGCGTATTTTACGCTCCCCAATTTTTCAGTGACCAAAGTAAATTAAAAACTGCGCAAATTACGCGAGCAAATATGGTGTATTATTTTTATTTTATTAAAAATATCTCACAATACAGTATTTCTCCTTCAACCCAAAGTGATATATATAATAAAAATAGGACAATAAATTCGATTTTCTGCGGAAATCGCTTAGTTTATGCATTTCCAAAGTGAAAGATTCTGTATAGGTGTACCAGTATCAGAATTAGATTCCTAGCTTAGGCATAGGCCTACTTCTTTTGAACGCAAGAAGAAACACAATTCCGTATATTTAAAAACAAAGGATTATATTATTCATCATCATCATAAACAAATTCGTTTTAGGCCATGTGGCCTGTACGGTAAACCTAGCGAAGATGGTCTTGATCTTTCCACCGATGTTTTGGTCTTCCTTGGTCCCTATGTCCAGTTGGGATATATTGGAATGCCAATTTTGGAAGTCTATTTCTTGCCATTCTCCTCAGATGATTTTTCCATTCTTGTTGGTATCTTTGTATATCTTCATTTAAACTTGTTACTCCAAGTTTTCCTCTGACAATAGTGTTCCTTTGGTGATCCAGTTTATTAACTCCTAACAATGATCGTAAGAAGCGCATTTGGCTTACTTGAAGTTTATGAGAGTTTCTTTTATCTAAAATCCAAATTTCACTAGAGGCTATAAGGTAGCAGCCCTACCACTAGTCTTGCTCTGTGGATGGCTGGTAACCAACCCAGGGGACTACCTATTATTCGAAGAAACTTATATAAATATATAAATATATATATATATATATAATATATATATATATGTAATAAAAATAGGACAAATTCGATATTCTGTGGAAATCGCTTAGTTTATGCATTTCCAAAGTGAAGGATTCTGCACAGGTGTACCAGTATCACAATTAGATTCCTAGCTTATGCGTAGGCCTACTTCTTATGAACGTAAGAAGAAACACAATTCCGTATAATTAAAAACAAAGGATTATCTTATTCATGAAACATAAAAACGAACCAAAACAATGATTACACAAAGAAAATTACGCAGCATATGCTGAAAATGGAATGAGGTGCACAAAGAAATTAAACATAGGCTCTAATTTGGCAATGCATGCTATTATGCATTACTGGGAGTCGTGTTGTCCCAACTTATCTTAAAGAACAATAAACTGATAATATAAAACTATTATTCCTCCAGTTACATTATGCGGATGCGCAATATGAACTCTTACTTTAAGGGAGGGGAAAAAAAAGATAAGATATTTGAGAATAAAGTTTTTTAGGAACATTTTTGGACTGAGGAGAGATGAATAGATATGTGAATAGAGAAGATTATAGGCCTATAACAGTGAGCTATATGATATTTATAGGAAACCAGATATGATAAGAAGAGTTAAGTCTAGTAGATTGCTATGGGAATGGCATGTGGCACGAATGATGAATGAAGGAGGGTCATGGAAATTCCTTGTAGGGAAAATCAGAGGGAAAGATCCCAGTGATTAGGCCGATAATGAAGTGGGAAAATAACATTTACGACGAATTGAGGGAAGTAAATTATACAGGGTAGGGTAACAGAGTGGTACCCATGAAAGAGGTAGACCATTCCAGGGAGTAGGCGCCCCTGCCCTTTTGTGAGCTCCAGGTCCCACTCGCCCAGTGGGTAGTATCTGGGTAGGGCCCCGTCCACAGGGTTACGTGGGGAGAAGAGAAGTTCCCAAAGCCGTAGTGAAGGCAACTTCTCTAGGAGACGAACACTCCGAAATTGCAGTTCCCTGTCCTCCAGGATGAGGGGTTTGGCTAGAGGCTGGGAACCTCTACTAGTAAAAAATAACTTACTCATAAACATCAGCAGAAGAAAAGCCGGATTGATAACAAAATACAAACCTAAAGGCACCCGAGATGTGGGCAGACCTAGAAAGAGATTGGCTGAAGTCGGAACGGGTCAGCAGACCTAATCCACGAATGCAGATAATGATAATGAAATTATACAGGGGATAAATGAAAAATAAATTGGTTGAGGATAGGGGTGTATGGAAAGCTTATGTTCGCGCTTTGTGAATCTACTTTTCGGTGGAGGCAGTAAGGTAGTTAGAAAGTGTAGAGGGAATGTTAGTTTGCATTTACCTGTTACGAATTAGTGAAGTTTTATTTTGGAAATTCTGTTAGCGTGAGTCTGACAGGCCTGGTAATTAGAAGTGAGCGTCATGGCAATTGTTGGTAACCAGCTAGACAGTTCAGTATAGAACACAACCTGACAGCGTCGTTCAACACCGCTAAAATGTTTCAAGGGATAAACTTCGAATCTGCAAGTAAAATAATTCTTGCGTTGACTTTATTTTCAAACTGAAATCCTTATATATATATATATATATATATATATATATATATATATAAATATTAGTTTTAAAAAATAAAACAACACGCTTTATTAGAAAACCGAAATAAGAATGAAAAATAATTTTAATTTCCAACACGCTTGGGATAAAATTAAAGTGGTCAACAAAAAAATCATCTCTAATACATCTAGAATAAAACTAAAGTTATCTATAAAAAAATAAATTTACCATCAAAAGCGTGGGTTGCTCTATATCAATTAATATATTTTGATAATTAACAGATATTGGTACAAGTAAAGTCTCTAAGATGAAAACGTAAAAATCTTGAAAAGCACCCACGCTTTTGATGGTAAAATTATTTTTTTTTGTAGATAACTCTAGTTTTATTCTAGATGTGTTGGAGATGATTTTTTGTTGACCACTTTAATTTTATCCCAAGCGTCTTTGAAATTAAAATTATTTTTCATTTTTTAGTTCAGTTTTCTAATGGAGCGTGTTGTTTTAGCTTTTTTAAACTATTATTTATGTTTTAATTTTTAGTTTAATTTATTCTCATACACCCGAATCCCATGAAAATTTAATTTGCTTAATACTCTTCAGAAAAAACATTCCTCCGGGCCGGATTTGAACCAGCAACCTATGGATTACTGAAATTATATACCACTACAGTCCACCGTTCTACCAACTAAGCTCTTACAACGATTGACTGAAAAGTCGATAAGTCCGCAACCTATTATACCGGTTTTTATTTTTTTGATTTTCTGACGATTCTGGACAGGATTTTAGAAACCATTTATGAAATTATTGTATTGTCATTGGTCCTTTACAAGTATACACAGTTTCAAGTCGATCCAATGTTTTTAAGTAGGTAAAAATCGTGTTCAAAGATTCCGTTACATAGATACAGGTCAAGCTAATATAAAGCGTGTAAAATGAGTGTGAATCTGTCCGTCCTGTATGTTCTCAAAAACTACTTGACCGATTATATCGTCATTATAATTACGATAATGTTTTTGGACAATTAACATCATCATCATCATCATCAACAATCACGGATTAAGCCCATATGGCTTGTTCCGGTCTCATAGATTCTCATTCAAAAGTTGGATCCATCTCTTCTTCGGTCTACCAACATTCCTGCGTCCTTTTGGTTTGTATTTAAGTATAATTTTGGGACTGCGATCATCTTCCATTATTTGAAAATGTTCTTTCCATTTTTTTCTAGATTCTTTTATTCTATCTAAGAGTTGAAAGATATTTAGCTCATTTCTAATATCTTCACTTATTCTCTTATCTAGAAGTTTGCAACCAGCCACACTTCTCAGAAATCTCATTTCAGCTGCTTCTATAATCTTCTCTTCTCTTTTAGTTAAAACCCAAAATTCACTACCATATAATAGTAAGGGGACTGCCACTACTTTATGAAATGTTAGTTTTGTTTCTTTTCTAGTGCTTTTGTATATCCTTTTGATTGTTCCACATATATAATTAAATTTATTAAGTTTGTTAAATAGATCTTCATTTTTAAAATAGGACATTTCATAACCCAGGTATTTAAAATGGTTCACTTGTTCAATGGGTTCCCCCCCCCAGAATTATTTTAGCTCTTATGATATTTGATCCCTTAAAAGCTAGGATTTTCGTGTAACTTATTGATATTTTGAAATTATATTTCTGTATAATGTTATTTAACTGAAAGAGCGATTTCTGTAGACCATCTTCTGAACTAGATATTAGAACTTGGTCGTCTGCAAAAAGTAAGGTATCTAACATCTTATTTCTTATTTTGAAATGTGAGTCAAAATTTACCTGCCAATTATATATGATATCGTCAATATAAATATTAAAAAGGGAGGATAAAAGCGGACATCCCTGTCTTGCACCTCTATTTATTGTTGCTGTTATATTGTTTTTATTTTTTCCTCCAGTTTCTATTGTTATTTTATTTCCTACATATAGACTTTTTATTGAAGTTATTAGTTGCTGAGGCACTCCTTTCTCTTTCATTATATTCCACAATTTATTTCTGTTAACTTTGTCAAATGCCTTTTCAAGATCTATGAATGCCATAAAAGTTGGTAGATTATATTCTCTATGTTTCTCAATTATTTGATTGATAGTGAAAATGCAATCTGAACAGGATCTGCCTTTCCTGAATCCATTCTGGGCTTCTAGAATCATATTTCCATAATTACATTTAAACGGTTTTTCAATATAATTGCATACAATTCTATCTACAATCCACAGAACCATACCAGAAATTAATAAGCATCAGAAATAGGAAGAAGAAGGAAATAGACATAGATATCTACACCACAACTGCCATGCTGGACGACAGATGGACCAGAGAGTGCAACCCCCAGAGACACGTCACAACACGACTCGCAGTACATGGATTTCACAACAAAATATGTATAAACAAGAAATTCCACGAGGCGACCGAAGAATGCAAGTGTGTGTTATGTGGGCAAAGATGTAGGAAATACCACATCATAACATGTGCGAAAAGAACAAAAACCATCACAGACTACAGTAAAGACTAAACCACCACTAATGCTCAACCTGAGTGTACATTTCTTCTTCTTCTTATTATTATTATAATATAATTGCATATATTTTATAACAGGTACCCATGATATTTATGCCTCTGTAATTTTCACAATCATGACGATCTCCTTTTTCATAAATAGGATATATTTTGGCCGTCTTCCATTCTTCTGGGATATGACCAGTCTTCCAGCATATATTCAATAAATCTAGGATACGTTGTTTTAGTTGAATAGAGCCATATTTTATTAGTTCATTATTAATATTATCAATGCCAGGAGTCTTTTTGTTTTTACAATGATTGATGACAGTTATTAATTCTTCGAAAGAAATTGGATCTATATTTTCATTTACATATACACAATTAACATATATAAAACATTACCGTACGTACTATAGGGTTGGAGCAAAACAAAAGTTTGTCTGTGCACTAAAAAAGTAGTTTGTTGAATGCTTAAATGGCATACGCTAGCTAAACCATAACAAATACACAACAATAATTTACACAGAATTTAATACTTCAAAAAAAATTAGAAAACAGTCCACGACAGAATATGTCTATCTTTTACCGATAACTCACGACAACTATTTTTGTCTTTCTGCTCATTGATGCGAAGAAGATCGGGAAAAGTAGATTCCCGGGAAACGCCGTGTAATTACTACGGGATGTCTAAAATTAATCACGATATTAATTTATAAGTATCTTTATTTTAACTTATTCAACTGAACATAAAACACATTTAATTTATTTAGGCGTAGCAGCGCACGCCAAGTGTTAGATAGTACGCTATGAAACTCAGCGATTTTATATTTTCATATATACACTGCTCAAAACAATTAGAGGAACACTATGAAATATGCAAATATTTTTTCATTGGATAAAGGTATAAACATGAAATTAATAAAGTACATTATTTGTGGTTATTTGTTTATTTATTTATTGCTCACGTCAGTAAAAACAAATGAATAACGCTTACAATTAACTTTTCAAATAATTCCGCTATGTAAGCAATTGAATCTTGTGCTTATTTTTCAAAGTTAAACACTCGTTATATAGAGTTAGTATCGTGTATGGCCTCCACGACATTCGATGACAGTTTGGCACCTTCGTGGCATGCTCCCAATAAGATTCTGGATTTCCTCTTGCGGGATATTCTCCCATTCCTCCTTCAGAGCATCTCCAAGTTGCTGCAGAGTTTGTGGAGCTTGATGTCGGTTCCTGACCTTCCTGTCTAGAAGATCCCACAAGTGTTCAATAGGGTTGAGGTCTGGGCTGACCGCTGGCCACTCCATTACCTCAATTTCATTCCTCCTCAGGAAATCCCTGGCGACAGCCGCAGAATGTGCCCTGGCATTATCCTGCATAAACAGAAATCCAGGGCCTACTCCAATGGCAGCAGGTACTACATGCTCTTCCAGAACGTGCTCGATATACCGGACAGCATTCAGTCGCTGGGGAACAAGTACAAGGTCCGTACGATTGTTGTACATAACTCCGGCCCACACCATTATGGAACCTCCTCCGAATCTATCAATTTCCTGTACAGCCTCTGCAGAAAATCTTTCTCCTGGCCGTCCCCACACCCTCAATCGACCATCACAACGTGTAAGACGATACCTGGATTCGTCCGAGAAGAGCACAGACTCCCACTGGTTCAGGTTCCAATCACCATGGTTTTCAGCATACGTACGTCTTGCTGCCTTATGCCCATTTGTTAAGCGTGGTTTTTTAACGGGCCTTTTTGGACGAATATTCTCTTTCCTTAATCTGTTCCTTATGGTTTGGTCTGAAACCCGGATTCCGGAAGCCATATGAAGGTCATTCTGCAGGTCTTTTGCAGTTTTTGTACGCTGTCGAAGAGCAGAAAGAACAACGTATCTGTCATCCTGGGGGCTTGTTTTAAATTTACGGCCCTGGCCACGTCTTCTACAATACTGACCTGTCTCTCTGTGCCTGTTGCGTAACCTGGACACCACGGAAGGAGAAACCCCAAGCTCTCTAGCCACTTGTCGCAGAGATTGACCTTGTCGTAAAAGATGTAGAGCATGATACACTTCAAACTCATTTAAATGCCTCATTTTGTCAGAGACTTCAATAAACAAGGCAATAATCAACATTCGTCACTATAGCAACATCAGGAAGCTTACCAATTAGAAGTGGCCAGTGCCTTCCAAAATAAAAAAAAATCTCTATATTTGTTATTTGAGGTAATTTCTCTGTATTTAGGCCATGGATCTTTAAAATTTGTATCCAATGATAAAATTAATAATTCAATTTACATATTGTCCAACTTTCAGCATCACAGCTTTAAAAAACAATTACTTATGCAATTTATTACAAGTGTTCCTCTAATTGTTTTGAGCAGTGTATCGATCTCATTCTTTGACACTGTTGAGTCTATCTTGTTTTCGGTCTTCCAAAATTACTTCTAGCCTTTGTGTTGTGGTTCATAATAACTTTTTTTGGCATGTAGTCGCTTTTTATTCTCGGTGTATCTCTTTTAAAAAATATTTATCATCTTTTATTCTATCTGTTAATTTAAATATGTTTATTTCCCTCCTTATATCGTCAATGTCCACCGTTGTGGTCTCGAGGTAGCATGCTGCCTTGTCACGCAGCGGGCCCGGTTTCGATTCCCGGTCGGGACAGGCTCCTGGGTGAGATTTTTTCGGTTTTTTCTCACCTGTAAAACTAATGTCAGGAAACGTAGGGCCCAACTGTCCCCGAAAAATGATCCGGCCATCATCATCACCCTTATCATTATCATCATCATCCTTCACCGGTGTGGAAAGTAACGGGAAGCTACCACACCTATAATTCCCTAGTAAAGCTGCAACGCATAGCATGACAGTGCTATGATTTCAGTGAAAGACCCGCCCTCGGGCAGAATCACTATTGTATAATCTACATCCTCAAATCATGGTTAATATTATTCTCCTACCTCATTCTTGACCTACCTACAGAGCGCTTTTCCTCTGATTTTCCTACAATAAATTTCTATCCCTCCTCTTCACCTCCCAATCGTACCACGTGTCCTGCTCATTGCAGTCTAGATACTTAAAAAAACTCCAAACGCGACAGGCCTAGAAGGCCCTTGGCCTAACATCCGGCTGCTGGCCTCACATCCACATGTGCTAATCACAGAGGTAGACAATCATCTAGCCAGTGTAGGGGTGACATGTGGTCAGCATGTCGGGTCCCCCAGTCGTTATAGCTGGTTTTCTCAACAAGGAGTCGCTAATTATTGTAGCTAGCCAAATTCCTCACGATGCTGAGTGCATACCGGTCCCATACTTACTTACTTACTTACTCACTGGCACTATCGAACCCGTAGGTTCATGGCCGCACGGACACAAGCTCTCCATACATCCCTATCCTGAGCCAATGCTTTCCAATCATTCCCTGTATAATCTACTTCCCTCAAATCATAGTTAATGTTGTTCTCCCACCTCATTCTTGGTCTACCAACTGGGCGTTTTCCTTCTGGCTTTCCTACAAGAAGTTTCCATGCACGTCTTTCATTCCCCATACGCGCAACATGTCCTGCCCATCGCAGTCTACGGGACTTAACTGTTCTTATTATATCTGGCTTCCTATAAAGACCATGTAGTTCATTGTTATGTAGTCTTCTCCATTCACCTGTCTGTTCATCTCTCTTTGGTCCAAAAATTTTCCTAAGAACTTTATTCTCAAATACTCGTAATCTCCTTTCCTCCCTTAAAGTAAGAGTCCATGTTTCGCACCCATATAATATAACTGGTAGAATAATAGTTTTATATATTTTCAGCTTAACGTTTTTTGAAAGGAGTTGGGACATCAAAAGTCTCTGCAATGCATAATAGCATGCATTTCCAGAATTGAGCCTATGTTTAATTTCTTGGTGCATCTCATTCCTATTTGTGATTATTGTTCCTAGGTATTTGTATTCAGCCAATTCCTCAAATTTCCCTCATTTGTCATTAGCTGTCCATTTCCATTATATAATGTATTTCTACGTGTGACCATATATTTAGTTTTACTGATATTTACTTCCAGTCCTAATTTCTTAGTGTTACTCAATAGTGTGTGCGTGTTGGCCTTTAGTATCTCCTCGCTATCGGCCAGTAGTACTACATCATCAGCATAAACTAACAGCTTATTAATACCATTCAGTTGTAAGCCTTCCTCATTCTCTAAAGATTTAATGGCATGCTCTAGTACAAAATTAAATAGTAGAGGAGATAGTGCATCTCCTTGCTTCAACCCATTCTGGATTTCAAAAGTGTCTGAAAACTGTTTGCCTACACGCACCCTACTCGTTGAGCCATTTAGACACATTCGTATAAGTCTAACTAACTTTTTAGGAATTCCGAACTCCAGCAGGATACTATATAACTTCTCCCTCTTAATTGAATCATATGCTTTTTGGAAGTCTACGTATAGTTGATGTACAGTACCATTATATTCCCATTTCTTTTCTAAAATCTGTCTTATACTAAAAATCTGATCTGTTGTAGACCTGTTTCTTCTAAATGCACATTGATGATCTCCTAGAATGTCATCAATATAGGGAGTAAGTCTGCTTACTAATATATTTGTTAGAATTTTGTACGAAGTTGAAAGTAATGAGATGCCCCTATAGTTGTTTGCAATCAGTTTTATCTCCTTTCTTATAAATTGGTACGATAATTGATTTCTTCCATTCATCTGGAAGAGCTTCTTTTTCCCAAATCATACTAAGCAACCAGCTTATCTTGTCCATCAATTTTTCTCCCCCTGATTTTATCAGTTCTGCTGGGATCTCATCTGAACCTGATGCTTTATACATCTTCAATTTTTCAATTGCCATTTCAACCTCTAATGCACTTGGCTCTGCGACTAGCATTTCTGCTGTCTGTAACTTATCCTCCTCAATGTCCTGTTCTGTATGTACATTTAATAGCTGATTAAAATAACTTTTCCATCTATTTAATATACTCTTGGAATCTGCAATCATATCCCCATTTTCATTCCGAATTATGTTTGTTCTAGCCTGAAACCCTTTCTTCTCTATACTAATTCCCTGATATAATTCTCTAATGTTCCTATTTTTTGCATTCATTTCAAGATCATTAATCTTCTCTCTCAAATATTCCCTCTTTTTACTCTTTAGTAACTTGGTGGTTTCCCGTCTAACACTACCCAATTGCTCTAAATTTACCTCATTTGGCTCGTGTAACCATTTAATTTTTGCTAGCTTTCTTTTCTTTACAATGTCGGCACATTCCTCATCAAACCATTTCTTGTTTTGCCTCTTTTTTAAACAACCAATGCTTTCTGATGCTGACAATTTAATAGTATCTCTTATAGCCTCCCATTCTTTATTTATATCAGTTTCTTCTTCGTTTGCCACATTGTCATCTGAAGATTCCAGTACTTCAAATCTATTAGCAATTTTGATTTGGTATTCTTGCCGCATTTCCATCATTTTTTTTCAAGTTTTTTAATTCATATTTTACAGAATCATCTTTAGCGTTTGTTCCTCTCATAAGCGATAGCCGTTGTCTGATTTTCACCCTGACCAGATGATGATCTGAATTGCAGTCTGTCCCTCTAACTGATCTAACATCAATGATGCTACTGTGCCAGCGTTTATCCACTAATACATGATCTATCTGGTTCCGAGTTTCTCCATCTGGGGACGTCCACGTGTATTTATGAATATCCTTATGCTGAAATGTTGTGCTCTTAACAATCAGATTCTTTGATGTGGCAAATGTGACTAATCTAACCCCGTTGTCGTTACTATCTTCATGAAGACTGAATTTGCCTATTGTTGGTTTGAATATATCTTCCCGCCCCACACTTTTGCCATTAAAATCTCCTATGACAATTTTCATATGATATCGTGAAAGGCTATCAAATAAGCATTCTAATTCTTCATAGAACTCATCCTTGATCTTGTCATCTTTATCTTCTGTGGGGGCATGTACATTTACAATTATAAAATCATGTCGTTTACCCTTTAGAATTATGTATGATATCCTATCATTAACAAACTTAATATCTCGGATAGCGGATAGGATCCTCCTTCTGACTAAAAAACCCGTTCCAAATGCAGGTCTTTCTGCACCCCCATAGTAATAATGCAAAGGTTCCTGATTCCTTGACTACCTTCTCCTGGCCACCTAACTTCCTGTTAAAGCGACCTATATCTAAGGGCGATTCATCTAATTCCCCGGCGTTAATATCTCTAGTGCCCCGCTATTGTATAAAGTCCTAAAATTCCATGTTCCTAGGAACATGTCCCTGTGTTTGAGCCTTTGGCATGGGTTCCCTGAAGTAGTCCCCGCCCGGAGAACCGAATGGGGGACTATTTGACCTCCGGAAAATTTTACCCCAGATGAACCCATGTCCGCATTTCTTGACGGTTTGTATTTTTACGGTGAAAGATCGTCACTCTTTCGCCCAAGGTACTTATTTCGTCTGGCTTATCACCTTCGACCAGTCCGGCATGGGTAACCCTATCGGCAGCAATGCTACCGCCGGCATAGCTCTCAGGATCATTTAAGCACACAAGCCACTCCACCACGACAAGGTAAGGGCACCGGTCCCATACTGGCCGAAATTCCACGAGAAAATTTCTTTCCCCATGGAGGTCCGAACCAGCGTAAGTCCCGTAGCTCTGCGCCAAGGCTTCTAGCTTCAACCACTCGGCTACGGCGCGAAACTTAACTATTATTATTATATCTGGTTTCCTATACAGATCATGTAGCTGACTGGTAATAATTCTTCTCCATATGCCTGTATGTTCATATCTCTTCGCTTCTAAATTTTTCCTGAGAATTTTGTTCTCAAATACTCGTAATCTTTCATTCTCCCTCAAAGTAATAGTCCATGCTTTGTACTCATATAATATAACTTGGAGAATAACAGTTTTCCGAGTTAAAAATGCAAATACCTGGATCGATTTTGAACCTGCGACTCACCGGAACAAATGCAAAGAACATAACTAGGTCACCGAGGCGAACAACTTGAATCTACATTATTTATTCTTCTTAGTTTCGATGATAGATGTTGTCTTGACGAATTGTAAAAATATTGATGCAATTCTTCTGATATATCTATCTCTTGAAATCGCAAGGAAAGAGCGAGGTTCACATGATATTCTGTTTGAAACAAAGTAAAGCACACATGGACAGAAGAGGCGCTTCTTGAAACAGACAGGCAGATAGACAGACGGCTGGCTTGTGCTTTTCTCTCTTCAGCTGGTAGTTTTCCGCACCAAAGAGCACGCATTGTACTCTGCCTTGGAGGCATAAGTCAGATCTTTTGCTGATGTTTGACGCTGAGTTTTGTAGAGTTTCTATGCTGGTTAGATCTCCAAATAACAGCTTTATCCTTCCTGACTTTCCTTTATAACAGATCATAAAGTAAACAGCACAAACAAACTAAAATATTTTTGCCCGGAAACAAAGTTAACAACCTTTCCCAAGTTAGTTGTTCAGTTCTCTGTATTGGTTAGTTTAAGCTCGCCCTTTGTAAGAACTTATCCGTAGCCCACGATACCTGGCCCTAGAGGGACACAACTTACCAGGAGAGAATTTTAAACTCTGGCACATCTAATTTCAGTGAATTCCGAAATAATGAAGTTACTGAGTTTTTTCTCACGAAAATACTTTTGATTTTTTTAAATCTCCATTTATCATATTTTTATACACAAACACACACACTTGTCCCTTGTATGTTTCCATTCTAAAACTCCATCGACCCCGGCCAGGTTTGTACCCATAACTTTCGCGACTAGATGTAAAGAACATAACTATTAAACCACCGTGTCCCGCAAACTATTACATAGTATGCTTATATCATATTATTTATCCATACACGCATATCCCCACTTCAAGAAAAGGGGGGCTACATATCTGGATTTACTTAAATAGCTATACTGTCTGAGGAATAACTTGAGACGGCTACCTGCTTGATTTGCCTGGAGTTGGGGAAAGATTTGTCATTTATCATTATCTTCTGTACATGGGAGATATTATACCAGTGCCATCGACCCCTAAAGCAGCCCCTGTGCCAAAGAGAGGATGAGTACCTGTTGATGTTTCTTTCTAAAATTCTGCCTCAGATTGTTCCTTTTATACTGTAAGTAACATACTGGCACTATCGAACCCATAGGTTCATGTTCGCACGGACATTAGCTCTTCATAAATCTCTATCTTGAGATGTTTTACAATCATCCCCTGTATAATCTACTTCCCTGAAATCATGGTTAATATTATTCTCTCAACTCATTTTGGTCTACCAACTGGGCGTTTACCCTCTGGTTTCCCTACATGAAGCTTCAATGCACCTCTTTCATTCCCCATTCCTGTCACATGTCCTGCCCATCGCAATCTACGAGACTTAATTATTCTTATTATATCTAGTATCCGCTGTGGTCTCGAGGTAGCGTGCTGCCTTGTCACGCAGCGGGCCCGGGTTCGATCCCCGGTCGGGGCAGTTTTTCTGGGTGAGGTTTTTTGTAAGACAAATGTCAGGAAAACTTTACGGCCCAAACGGTCCCCGAAATCATATGGCCATCATCACCATCATCATCCTTATCATCATCATCATCCTTCACCGGTGTGGAAAGCAACGGGAAGCTACCACACCTACAATTCCCTAGTAAAGCTGCAATCATAGCATGAAAATGCTATGATTGCAGTGAAGGACCTGCCCTCGGCAGAATTACTATGGATGGATTGATATCTGGTATCCTATGAAGACCATGTAACTCAATGTTATGCAGTCTTCCTTGTTGACCTGTCTATCTCTCTGGTCCAAAAAGTTTCCTAAGAACTTTATTCTCAAATACTCGTTATCTCCTTTCCTCTCGTAATGTAAGTGTCCATCTTTCGCATCCGTATATTATAACTAGTGAAATAACAGTTTTATGTATTTTCAGTTTAATGCTTTTTGACAGGAGTTGGAAGAAATAGTCCCTGTAATGCATAATAGCATGTATTTCCAGATTTTAGCCTATGTTTAATTTCTTTGCACATCTCATTCTTATTTACGATTAGACCTATTGTTCCTAGGTATTTGAATTCAAAATTTCCCTCATTTGTCATTAGATGTCCATTTCCATTATATAATGCATTTCTACGTGTGACCATATATTTAGTTTTATTGATGTTTATTTCCAGTCCAAATTTCTTAAGTATTACTCAATAAAGTGTGCGTGTTGCTCTTAGTAACCGCTCGTTATCGCCCAATAGAACTATGTTATCAGCATAAACAAACAGCTTATTAATACCAGTAAATTGTAGGCCTTCTTCGTCCTCTAAAGATATGACGGCATGCTCTAGTACATAACTAAATAGTAGAGGAGATAGTGCATCTCTTTCCTTTGACTTATTGTGAATTTCAAAAGTATCCGTAAACTGTTAGACTTAATGGAGGTTTATATGCACATGGAAATTCTTACGCGGTTAACTATGACATTCATGACTCTCCATCTATCATACAGGGTGCGACTCAACTCTCACCGCAGCCCGCGAAATTCAAAAGCCAACAAGAACAATTCGTCAAAACAATTTAAATAGCTCGGCCACGGCTCATGGAGGCTAAGAAATTTTCTTGTTCTTCTTCTTCGGCTTTCCCCCACTTATATGTTTGTCGCAATCAGTTTCCTTTTATTTCTATCATTCCAATCTCCTTCTTCCAAATTCCTCTCATCCATTATAGTTCTGACGTAGGTTTTCCATTTCCATCTTGGTCTGCCACGTTTATTTCTTCCAGGGGGTGAACATTGGTATGTATATTTTTGGCCATCTTTCATTTTCCATTCTTTGTACATTGCCATAGCATTTAAGAGTTTGATTTTCAATCCTCTAAAAAATAGATGTGGCGACATTCATTTCTCTCAAAAGAAATTCATTTCTTACTTTATCCTGTCGTGTTTTTGAAGGTTTATTATAAGATAATCAAATTCAACTGTTCTAATTTTGTTTTTTTTTTGTAATTCCGTCAAAGACAAAGTCACTTCCATATGACATAATATTCTACTCGTATAATATGCTCTTATAAATTGTAATTTTTTGTTCCAAATTATTCCGTGTAATGTCTTAGGTGTATTTTTTTACCTTTGCAATTTTAGTTTGTACATCACTTTCACATGTACCTAAACATGTAATTATTGAACCAAGTTATTTAAAAATTTCACAAGTTTTAATCTTCCCTGTTTCCAGTACGACTATCCACATCATTTCGCAAACACGTATATTCTGTTTTCTGTAAATTTATATTCAGTCCCCATTTTGTATATTCTTCCATTAGTTTATTTATCATATATGTCATACCATCTTCATTCCCTGCAAAAAAATATATGATCATCTGCAAACCATAATGAATGTAGTATTTTTCCTCCTATAGGAATACCCATTTCAGAACATTTCTTCTCTTCTTCTTCTACAAGGTTTAGGCTATGCAGCCTGTTCCGGCGAAGTTTAAATGGAGTCCATCTTCTACGTGGTCGGCCAACATCTCTTGTTCCTCTGGGATTATACAAGAAGGTTCTTTTTGGTATTCTTTCGTTGTTCATTCTCATTAAGTGTTCTGTCCATTTCTTATTATTTTCGCTGATTTTATCTTCAATTTTATATATATATTTAATTCTTCTCGTATAGTTTCATTCCTTATTCTATCCGCTCTTGTGCATCCTTTCACATTACGTAAAAACAACATTTCCGCAGTCTGTATCCTGCTTTTATCCCTTGATTTCATTATCCAATTTTCACTTCCATACAACAACAAAGGAACAGCCATTGTTTTATATAATTTAAGTTTCGTATCTTTCCTTGTTTTCAGAATATTTTATACCATAAATTAAGGGTCTGGTCTACATAGGAATTTTACGGGCTTAAAAATCCCTCGATCCTGCCAGGGTTTAAATCTGAGAACCAGATGGCAGCACGACCAGTGACTCGGTGCCCATATGCCATTGTTGATGAAGTGAAACGAAGCTGCGCTATGTTTTTGTTTTTATAAAGGGTTGAAGGGAGGAGTTATCTGGGTTACCGCAGGCCTCTTAACTAGTTAAGCAAGGGACAACTACTAAACTAAAGATTCCGGTGGTTTTACAATCCTAACTTGCTAAATTCTCTTACTTCATTAGTTAATTGGGTAAGTGATAATGCAGAAGTTTATACACACATTCTACAATGTCTTACAACATATTAGATTCAGCCATGTTACCTACTGATACTGTACATGATTGTAGGGTTTCCTGCGAAATATCCCTCATTTACTAATTTTGATATGATTGTCTCAAAATTACCATGCATTTTTTATTACTTATAAATTTTTTACAATTATCAATTTTCTTCTTCGTCTACTTCATTTCACGGGCTAGGCAAACTGCCTGTTCCGCCTCACTGTTGTTCTGTCCATCTTTTCGCTGTCCTTCCTACATTCCTTGATCCAATTGACTTGTAGTTAAATGTTGCTGTTGGTAATCTTGTTACATTCATTCGTTTTACAAGTCTAAACCATTTATCTCTGTATTGTTTTATTTTGTCACTTAGTGGATATATATATATATATATATATATATATATATATGACATAATAAGAAAGATAAATGCTCGGACGGGACTTGAACCCGGACCTCTGGACTTATATCCCAATGTGCTACCGAGCACGTCTAGTACAAACAATTCATTTTTCTTATATATATTCTCATTATTACTAGATGTAGTGGGAACTCTGTCTCCACTGCCATCTGCTAGCTCCTATCACGAGTAAGCAAATTAAAGAAAATATTTTTACTTTATAGCAGTGACGCTTCATCGATGTTATAATTACATTTTTGATATTGAGCAATGCAAACTTAATATGCCATGATAAGAAAAATTGGATATAAATCCAGAGGTCCGAGTTCAAGTCCCGTCCGAACATATATTTTTCTTATCATGTCATATTAAGCTTGCATTACTCAATGTCAAAAAATTTAATTATAACATCCATAAAGCGTCACTGCTATAAAGTAAAAATATTCTCCTTAATTTGCTTACTTGTGATAGGAGCTACCAGATGGCAGTGGAGACCGAGTCTCCACTACATCTAGTAATAATGAGAATATACTCGTATATAAGAAAAATGAATGTTTGTACTAGACTTACTCGGTAGCGTAATCGGTAGCGCACAGATATATAAATCCAGAGGTCTGGGTTCAAGTACCGTCCGAGCATTTATTTTTCTTTAAATTTCACATTAAGCTTGCATTGCTCAATCTCAAATATTTAATTATAACATATGTATATACAGGGTATTAAATAGAACGTTTACCACGTTTCAGGGAAGATAGAGGAGGTAAAAAGAAACACTTCTTTTATCTGATAAAACTTTCGCCTTTACACCGTTTTGCCGCTAGGTGGTTTTACGTGTAAATGGCTTGACTTCCGTCACAACATGCAACAATTAGTTTTGTTTGTGCTGCTGTGTCTGCAACAAGTTCAAAGGGTCATCACGGTCTCAATGAAGACCTGCTACGAAGACTTGCTAGGATAAGTACAGTAAGTACGTTTGCGTTTACTATCGATTCTCGTGCCTCAGCATACCTGCAATGTTGAAACGTGTTTACGTTTGTACTAGATGGCAGTTTCCATTTGTTGTAGTGCACTGTACACAACTGATACATCACAGATGGCTGAGTACACTCTAAACGAGCTTACGTACATGAATCTTCTCTATGGGGAGACAGGTGCAGCACGGCGCTTTTACGCAGACATGTTTCCGATGAGAAGGTCACCATCTCTCAGCTCCTCATCTGGTTGGTCCCACGTGTCCAGTTTCACGCATACGGGCATAACTTCGTTGAAACAGAACATGAGATGATAATCTTCTCATCGGAAATCTTTCTACGTAAAGGCGCCGTGCTGCACGTGTCTCCCCATACAGAAGATGCATGTCCGTAAGCTCGTTTGGGGTGTACTCAGCCATCTGTAATGTATCAGCTGTTATACAGTGCACTACAACAAATGGAAACTGTCATGTAATACAAACGTAAACACGTTTCAACATTGCTGGTATGCTGAGGCACGAGAATGGATTGTAAACGCAAACGTACTTGCTGTACTTATCGTAGCAAGTCTTCATGGACACCGTGATGACCCTTTCAACTTGTTGCAGACACAGCAGCACAAACAGAACTAATCGGTGCGTGTTGTGACGGAAGTCAAGCTATCTGCACGTAAGACCATCTAGCGGCAAAATGGTGCATATGTCAAAGTTTTGTCAGATAAAAAAAGTGTTTGTTTTTACGTCCTCTTTCGCTTCTGAAACGTTGTAAACGTTATTTGTAACACCCTATATATATATATATATATATATACATACATACATACATACATACATACATACATACATACATACATACATACATACATACATACATACATACATACATACATACATACATACATACATACATACATACATACATACATACATACATACATATATACATACATACACACATATGAATATATAAAGTAAATTCTGTTGTCATATATTGATTCTTTAATCTATCCAATCTTATGCAGCCTTTTGTTCTTCTAAGGTAGTTCATTTCTACGCTTTGTATTATACTTTGGTAATTTATTGGCCCATTACCCAAGTTTGACTCCCTTAAAGTAATGCACGAATTACCAATGTTTCATAAATCCTCAATAAAGTTCCCACTTCTTATTTTGTTCCTTCATGTTTCATGTATTAGTTCCGTATATCATTTGAAATTTCGGCTTTCTATATTTATGTATCTTTCAGTTCTATATTTTACAGATAATATTTTGACGTATCGTAATAACGACAAGATAAAGAAGATACAGAATATATGATCAGAAAGTTGGTCGATGCATTTGAGGTAGGTGGACTGAAGATAAATTATATTAAAACAGAATATATGGTAATCGGAGGAAATTTAGAAGATCTACAAATAAATAATATGATAATTAAATATGTTGAAGAATTTAAAAATCTTGGCTCTATAACAGATAAATCTGGTACTTGTGAAAAACGTATTATTAACAGAGTAAATTGTGCATGGAAGGCGATTAGATCCTTGAATGGTCTTTTATGGATTAGAAATTTGACCAGAAAAACAAAAAAAAAAGAGATTATACAGACAATAATAGAAAGTGTGCTTCATATGGATCAGAAAGCTGGACCTCAAATGACAGGATGCAGAATAGAATCTAGGCGACAGAAATGGATGGATTACGGAGAAGTATGAGAATATCCAGGCTACAACATATTCGAAATACATATATCAGACAAGAAATTGATGCACAAGAAACTGTTATCGATAGGATACCAAAGAAAGCTCTACAGTGGTATGGACATGTACAACGGATGTCGGAAGACCAGTTGCCTAAACAGGTGTTGGATTGGATGGTACCAGGCAGAAGGAAGAGGGGGAGAAGTAGAAGAGCATGGTATGAGGGAATATATGATGCCATGATGAAGAGGGGTATGGAAGATGGTCAATGGGAAGATAGGAATCTCTGGAAAGCAGGAATCAAGGGTAAACTGCTGTAAAGTGGAAAGCCTGTATTAAGTATTAAGAACAAGTAATAACGACATTTGAATTTCGCTTGTGACGGCGAGAATAGTGGTCTCGAATTGGTAAATTGATTCATGAGTCGCTGACTCGCGAGTCGAAAGACCCGCGCTGACCATAGATGTGTCGAGATCTCTGTTCCAGAGGCATATCTAAGCCTCTACTTCCCTTGCCAGGAAATATCGAAATGTCTCGACCGAAAGCCTAGAAGTTTCCCTTCCCGCCCTATATAATCTGTGGCGTAGGCGAGAAGTGAGTCTGGGACAGCGACTTAAGGAGCAGAGAAAGAAAAGAAACTACTGCGAGTGGACTCATCAGAGACTATACAATAATTGTGTACGAGATAAACAATAAAACAAGAGTAATTATTAGTGCAAATTGAGAGTAAACTGTTTGCTGATAGTTTAGTAATTAATCAATTGAGTTGGTGATTACTTGATGAAAATCCATATTTATTAATTAAATAAAAATAAAACATAGTTTTATTTGATTTTCATATTTTTATATAATTCAGTGACAGCTGTTACGGTACACAGTACTTTCTTCAGACATGTAAACAAATTATGAATTGTGTTATTACATATCATATTGTTGCTTAGATCAGTTGATATATAATAACAACATATAATTTGTTAACATGTCTGAAGAAGGTACAGTGTACCGAAAATGCTCTCACTGAATTACTCGTATATAATAAATATGAAAATCAAATAAAACTACGTTTTATGTTTATGTAATTAACTAAAGTTATTGTGAAGCATTACACGATCATCTGTCTTGAATATTTACGCCAAAACGACGTGAAGACAAGCCAACGGAAATATGTGGCAATGCATTTTAATGTAGTTCTGTAGCTCTTAATTTATTTGATCCTATCAGGTAGAAAATTCCGCCACTGAAGAATAGTGTAAAATAAGGGAATTCCTTAGAAATTCGAAGTTATAGTCCGATTTTGTTCGTTTACAGAATACATATTCATTTTGTTAAATTTGAAGAAACAATTATCTTTCTTTATTTTTGCGCCGTTCAATGTGCCGATTCTGAGGTACCTGTAACTCTTGACGCTTGATTCATTTGCTTTGTTAACTGTAAGGGGTTCAACAGCTAACCTTTAATAACTATACGGCGGTGTAGGTGGGAAATTAAAATGCTATGACGCAGTTTGGTGTAGCGGCAGTGGGTTTACCTGTTCGAAAGGGGCATCGTAAACCTCACTGCCGACGAGCTGAGAGTCGGAAATCCGATAAAGAGGAATGCACTACGTCGTTCGGTGCTGTGAAACACTGCATACCACCATTAGGGCAATTCTCCGTGAAATATGGTAGGCTACCATTAATATAAGTTAAAAATGTATTGGTGTGTAGCATGATGTTGATGCTGATGGCCTACATTTCGCATTATGGGGTTGAAGTGAGTGGCTAATTTAGGGTTGATATTCTTGAACTAGCCCGAAAATCTTCCTAAATCGTGTCCGTGGTTTAACCTTTAAATTGCCAATGTACCATATATATAAAAAGGATACATTGGCAACTCTATATGATAGCGCGTTCCCAACTGCTCCTCTCTAGTATCCCAGCACAAACATTTAATATTCTTCCTAATATATAATTTTCAATTTACGAGAGGCAGCGGATCATCGATCGAATTGTCATCTAGAGGCTACCATAATATGTAAGCATTTTTAAAGATACATCTTTCTTTATAGACGCTTGATTTTTAGACGTATATATATATATATATATACCCATCCGCCAGGTCTTTCACTGCAATCATAGCATTCTCATGCTATGCTTTGCAGATTTACTAGGGAATTGTAGGTGTAGTAGCTTCCTGTTGCTTTCCACACCGGTGAAGATTGATGATGATTATCATAAGAATTATGATGATGGTCGGATGATTTTCGGGGAACGTTGGGCTCTACGCTTCTTGACATTTGTCTTACAGGTAAGGAAACACCCCGAAAAAAACCTCACCCAGGAGCCTGTCCCGACCGGGAATTGAATCCGGGCCCGCTGCATGACAAGGCAGCACACAACCACAGCGGTGGACATATATCTTAATATATAAACATTTCGTGTCACGTTGTTTGTCCGCGATGGAATCCTAAACTACTGAACCGATTTTAATACAATTTTGCACACTGTGTGCAGTTTGATCCAATTTGAGACTTAGGGTAATTTATAATTAAATTTATAGTCGCATTATTTTTTATTGCAAATTATTTGTTTATTATTTAACAAAGAGTTATAATTATCTGTGAGTTCCATACGATTCTAACAGATGGCGGTGTAAGATAACTTGGTAAGGTAATTGGTTTATTATTTAACAAAGAGAGATCCAGATGGCTGTGCTTTTTGTTGCTACCGCGAATTTCCATTGAATTACAAAAATTGATTATTTCATAATTTAAGTGTTCAGGCAGTGTTTATTTTATTTTCAATATAATTAATTTCGTGTATAAGTATTGGTGTTAAGTAATCTGGCTGAAAGACAGCAACTTCATTTATATTTTTAAGGTATACCTTAGCCACAGCCAACGCGTGGCCGGGACTTCTAGTATAAATATAAATATATAATATAAATTGCTTTAATTGACTTAATACTTTTATTAAAACAGAAGAAAAACGAAGAAGGAGAAATTACTTAAATTTATGTCGAATTACACTATACCTACTTACGAATTACACTATATACCTAATAATGTACAGTCAAGAATATTTTGTTTTCATTGCGGTTGAACATATTTACATAACTGACACGACAAATTGAGGGGACTAGTGAGAGAAGGAATTATGCCACTTTGAGAAGAAATGGAAATAAAAACCTTATATTTACAACATTATTTGTACAATAAAGGGGTAACTTTTTACTTCTCAACTTAATGTTATGTAAAGTATGTAAAAGGAAATGTATATATTTTAATATAAATAGCACTGATTATTTTCATTTCTTATCAAAGTGGCATAGCTCCCTCTCTCCCTCAATTAGCGTCTTGACAATTTAAGGATTAAGTCCATCTCGGTAATTTTTAGCGCTTTGAGGCAACAGAATTCCTTTGCCATAAATATTTAATGAGTTATGTTACATCGTATTCAAGGATAAATTGAAGATAACTAGTGCATTACAGTATTAAGTATAATTATACTGAAAATATGTAATAGTACTTACAAACATGAAACAAACTGGCATATTCAGCAGTTGACTTACCTGAAACAAAAACAAAAAATAACGGTTTAATATAATAACTTTCTAACGTCAATTTACACTACTCAAAAAATTAGAGGAAAGCATGTTTAAAACAAAGCCACAAAATAAATATTGAAAAAATTCAATTTTTGAGTGTCAGATGTTTTGATTTGAAGCATTGTTTAAAACCAGATTGAAGATCGTGTGGGCATTATTAATTTTTCTCTGAATACGATACGGAAGTTGCAAAAATTGCTTAAACCAAAGTGAGTGCTCATTGAGTTATTTTCTTAAACAGGTTTGAAGATTATTCTGTGGTAGGAAATTGTTATTTTGTGTTCTCTGAAGCCAATGCAGAGCAATGAGACATCTCAATCAAACATCAGTTCCACGAGCAGTTTCACTGATTGAAGATGGCCGTTCCATTCGTCATGTCACTAGGATTAATAATGTCAGCACTTCCGTAATCCATAGGCTGTGAAGATACGAGAGGCGGCTCGAGCAAGGCCGAAAGAAGAAGACTACAGAGGTATAGGGCAGATTTATTGTCCTATCAGTTTTGCGCAGACGAACATCTAGAGCAAGAGATCTACAAAATTACTGGTTGGGGGGGGGGGTAATTTTCGCAAGGAGGCTTCGGCGAAGCATGCCTCGTAGATGTAATGCAGTCATTGAAGCTCACAGGGGACACACTTAATACTGAGTGTTGAAAATGAGTGTGGAAACATTGATTTAAAAAATAATACATCTCAAATTTCCTCTTTGTTTTCTGTTACAAATGAAGATTTGTTCGTATTTATAATACTGTTCAATAAAATATTGTTTGAATGTATATTCTAATTTTACACAAATCCTCTGTTCATTTTTATAAAAGAAATTGCCGCCATTGCCGGTCCCAAGCCCGGATGAGAAAGGAGGAGGGGGAGGAGTAACACCTCGTAAAAAAAACCTTGGTTCAGCTGGCCCGGTTGATAGTACCATGTGAGGGCCCCTTACCAGGGAACGGTGAAGACCTCAACGGCAATGAAGGCGGAGAGGGATACCCTTAATACGGCAGATTTGGCGGAAGAGGCACCCTACCCTCACTCATGGAAAGAGAGTGGAACCGCTGCCTTGCGGAGAAGGAGAAACTTAAAAGGATAAGGGAGCATCCCCTACAGAAAAGCATGCGTGTCCAAGAGACATTGAGGTGGCAACCCCACCACTGGACTTACCCAACTATAGGCTGGTAAGCTATAATGGGTAAAACTTTAAATACTCGAAAGACTACAAGAAATAAGCAGACCCTTCAACCGATGGAAAGATCAGTTGTTGTAGTCGCAGAACGGGCATCATCACCCACTACTGCATTCGGAAGAAGAAGAAGAAAATATAAATTGTTTCAATATTTATTTTGTGGCTTTGGTTTAAATCTGTGTTCTTCTAATTTTTCTGAGTTGTGTACATGAACACACAGTGCGTTGTAATATAAATATCTGGTAGTTACCCTCATGATGAATGCAAATATTTTTATTTAATATTAGCATCCGCAACATGTATCTACATTATCATTTTCGTCATGTTTAGCATGAATGCCTGTGAATGGTGTGTTTAGGATATTGTGTTATCTCGAAGGAAGTCCTGGCATTGAGCTGATCACACATATGTCTTTATGTGGTCTAGAAAATATACACGTGATCCATAGTTTAAAATCCCTCTCCCGATAGGTTGTGTTACTGTTTGGCCCGGGTGTCATGTAGCACGTAAAAGTACATATAAGGGGAGAGGTTAAATTGCGTTAATAGAATGGAATATATTAGTGTGTGGAGAAGACTGGGGCGTACGCGCGAGACGGTTGGTTCACTCTGTAGCTGATGTATTTTTTTTCTGAACAAAACTCCACGTGCAGCAGTCAATTAAAATAAAAAAATCGCCGAGTTTACAAACCAGGAAAGTAGTGCCATAATTCCAAAAGCAGTTGATTTCGTATAGTTCACGCAGTTCCTGTGTGACTTTCATTTTAAAACTTTCCAAACTTAAAATGCAATTAACAGTGGTTTTAAATTTTCCCATAATATCTAAATTGATGTGTATTTTTTGTTCTAATTACTCGTAAATTCAATTTAAATAAATAATTATTTAGAAATCTGCCGAAGCCTGTCCCATGAGAATTTGAAAAAGGATGAGAGGGAGGAGTAACAACTTCTTCTTCTTCTTTTTCTTCTTCACAGTTTAGGCTTGTTTACTAGCCTGTTCCGGCTCCAAATTGCTGCTGTTTCTATCTTTTTCTTGGTCTTCCCAAACTTCTTCTTCCTCGAGGTGAATAGCTGTATGCAGCTTTTGGTATTCTATTCTCAGTCATTCTTGCCAAGTGTTCTTTCCAGATTGTTCTGTATTTCTCTATTGTTCTGTTTAATTCCTCTACTTTTAGTTGTCTTGTTTCTGTTATGTTTTTTGTCTGTTCTTTGATATCCTGCTATTGGTCTGAGGAATCTCATTTCAGCAGCTTGTATTCTGGCTGATTGTTGTGTTGTCACTGTTCATGTTTCGTATCCATAAGTAATAATAGGCACTGCCATAGTCTTGTATAATTTCATTATAGAGTCTTTTCTGGCTTTATTTTTCGAAGTTCTTTTGAGTGTTCCTGTTATATAATTAAACTTATTTAGTTTGTTATTTATATTTGTTTCCGCTGGAGGAAGTTATAAGGGAGGAGTAACAATCTCGTTTTAAAAAACCTGGGTTTAGCTCGCCGGGCTCATAGTACCTGTAAGGGCCTATGTCTAGGGAACATACACTACTTCCTTGTAGGTAGATGTTCGCTCATCAAAGACTACATGAAGAAAACTTCGAAAACAAATAACCTGGTCTTCCAGGTTGGGGGTTGTAGCGATAGGCTAGCTCCCCATCTTATATAAAAAAAACCAGGCAATGCTGAAAGTCCCAAAGAATAGAAGGCAGGAGGAGGAAGGGGAAACCCAGGGAGCAATGGATGGACGAAGTGAGAAGAAACATGATCAGCAGAGGCTCGAAGAAGAAGATGCTGAAGATAGAATTCTGTGGCGGAGCAAAATACATTTGGGCTGAAGTATAACTACTGCAATGTAGAGAAAATCCTTAATAAAATAATTATTTAGACTGACAAGTTTTAAAATGAAAACCCTGTATACAGATTAAGTACTTTTTTAAAGAAAAAACTTTTGTTTTAACTGCACATAAAGTGAGTAAGTAGAGGGAGGGACAGAATTGTGTGAGGAAGCAGTTACGTAGTGTTTGCTAAGAAAGATTAGAAACTTGGAAAAGAGCATGGGAAATGTTATGAGAGTATTCCATGAAACTATCAAAAGATTAATAACTCTTTTCTATTAAATACGATGAAGTATACATCGCTTGTAAACAATGGTACCAACTCTGGAGTAAAGTTTACAAGGCATTACAGCTCATACAGAATTCAATTACCCTCTCAGACTGCAGAATGTTAAACTTCCGTAGCAGAATTACGACCGTCTCTCAGTCCTGGCTACTAACAGCCAAACAATTATAATACTAGCTTCTACTTGATAGAGAAACAATTTCAATTAGAACCTCCTTAGCGAACGCATAAAGTTGGATGAACGTTAAAACTTGGAGAACGCTGAGAGTTGCCAGGGATGGTGTTGAAGTGGTATTAGGAGGATGAGGGAGAAGGGGGATGAAGGCAAGTCAATGTTGCTTCGTTACAGAATCTCTTGTCTCTCTCACTTACAAGTAATATCATAATCTGCTTGCCTTATTCTATTGACAAAGGGCCTACCCTCCGGTTAAGTTAAAGTTAACAATTACTGCCATATTTTTTTTGGTACAGAGATTCTGGTCATCTCAACGTATCTCAAAATAATTCCGTCACGCAGGATTTGCCAGATATTAACTAATAGAGTGTCTACCGCTGTGGTCTCGAGGTAGCGTGCTGCCTTGTCACGCAGCGGGCCCGGGGCCGATTCCCGGTCAGGACAGGCTCCTGGGTGAGGTTCTTTTCGGGGGTTTTCCTCACCTGTAATACAAATATGTCAAGACGCTTAGAGCCCAACAGTCCCCGAAAATCATCCAGCCATCATCATCATCATCCTTATCATTATCATCATCATCCTTCACGGTGTGGAAAGCAACGGGATGTTACCATACCTATAATTTCCTAATAAAACTGTAAAGCATAGCATGAAAATGCTATGATTGCAGTATAAGACCTACCCTCGAGCATAATTACTATTGATGGATGGATATAAAAGAGCCAATAATAGGTGCCCTGAAATTATATTAGACTGACTATTTAACTCATGCCCCAAATGGGAGTCAATGACCAATCACATTTCAATGATTTCTATTTTACAACCAATCAGAGTCGTGTTTCACCAAATATTTATCAGTGTTATAATTACCATATTAAAGAAAGCTCCTCCTTACAATATTGCGTTCCTTTGGCAATAAATAGTATAATCTGGTTGCAGTGATAAACAAAAGAAGCAGTAGAAGCGTACCTATCGTTTCTCATTTGTTTTCAAACATCGCCGTTTACATTAAATATATAAATATTTTAAAATAACTATAGTTAAATAATGATTTGTGAGTAAACAGCTTAATTTTATTCGTTAAATATTCCTAACAAATGCCACTCTTGATTTCCAAATTCTCTAGATAAATTCACTCCTCACTTCGTGAGTCGTGAATTTATCGATAATTTGGAAATCACTCGTGGCATTACTTATGATAATCGCACTGCTAAATTTCTCGGTAGAATTACATTCCTATTTTTTTAAATACAGTCTATAGATGGTATTAACACTGGTGATACGCTGAACACATGTCACCCCTACACTGGAATAATGATCGTCTAGCTCTGTGATTAGCACGTGTGGATGTGTTGGGCGTCTGGTAGGCCAAGAACATTCTAGGCATGTCGCGCCATGGAGTTTAGTGTATGTGTCCCTATTAATAACATTTATAATATTCATTGTTATCACAATTCAGGTTATGTACTAAAATATTTTAAATAATAATATGTTACAATTTTTTATTCTTCTTTCTCAATTAGAAATTATTTTTATTTTAAAAAACTTCGTTAAATTATTAAATCACGAAGGCCTTTCAGAAACATATTTCATCGTCGGCATGTACCAATTAGTACAATTATGGATCAGTACCAATTTGCATGTCGAAGATGAAACATTTTTTTGAAAGGCCTTCATGATTTAATAATATAACGAACAGTTTGTTTTTAATAAAAGTCAATTCTAATTGAGAAAGACGGATACCAAAAGGTAGTAAATTATTATTTTAAAAAAAAATAATGACTATTATTCGTCCAATTTAAGTCTACACGGATAAATGGGGAAGTGTGTTAGCGCTAGTGTCGTTAAAATATGTCTTTAAGAAGAGGAGAATTCCAAAACATATATGAAAGGTCATTATACCGTTATCAAATTAATCGTTTAGTCGACAATTTGTTAAGGTTTCGGATCATTTGAAGTCGTAGTTTTTGTCATGTCTCTATTACCAGTCTCACAACACAACACATGATTCAGGAATTGGCAATATGTAATGAGGAAGAAAAAGGAAAGACTGCTCATTATCGAGTAGTAACTTAGTTGCCGGATTACTGATTTGATCAACGATTGATGTAGGTGTCAGAACATTTGAAAAGTGGCAAAATAGTAAGAGAATAATGAGAATATACAGCAGATCCTAGCATATTTTATGCGTGCAGATTTATCTTGGCGAATAATAACCGAATTATTCTAACTATAGCCCGACAGCTTCAAGCAAATCCCTGGCTTTGACGCAACGGCCTTGTGTGTCAAGTACTTTAGGGAAAGAGGATACTGAAAGAGTCAAAGAAAAGCAGCAGATAATGTTTTTTGACACGGCTTTTGTACACCCCAATACGTCTCAGGAAGAAATTTCAAAGTAGGTTTCGGGAGGCAATGATTGGTGGTTTTTCTAGCGAAAAACGTTCTGCACTCGTTTTAATTCAATAGGTGGGGAAATTGGATAATTATTTCACTGTTTATTGGATAATCTGTCCCCCATATGGATAAGTTCGCTATACTGTTTGACAATCACTAATCTTTGTGAAGTGGTAGACTTTATGGTCTTAACAAAATCAGGTAAAATAAATAAATAAATAAATAAATAAATACATAAAATAAACAATTCATATTTTTCATCTTAAATTTGTGATTTTAGTTTAAAATTACTTCAATCTATAATTAAATTAGAGCATTTTTCGTCTTTATTATGAAAACGTCAACATAACTATTTTCCTCAGGTACGGGTAATTATTTACAACTGCAAATAGATTATTATTTATGTTTTCCCGTTTTTTTTACGTTTGAATTTATGCAGGTGGAAACGTGACATAGAATTCCCAAATCTTGTCCAGAGTCCATGGTGTTATAATTAGGGCTCGGAATTTGAGGACCTATAACATGCCTATAAAAGACCTTTAAAAATACCTAAAGATATCGTTCAAGAAACCTAAAAACTGGGAAAAGGACGTGAAAAGTGTTAACGAGTGGATAAAGACTGCCTTCACCTTCTGCTCGAGGTAATTTTCATAAAGTGGCAACTTTTAAGAAAATTTTAAATCAAGATTACAATAATCAATTGAGTTGGTGTTTACTTGATGAAAATCCATATTTATTAATTAAATAAAAATAAAACGTAGTTTTATTTGATTTTCATATTTATTATATAATTCAGTGACAGCTGTTTCGGTACACCGTACCTTCTTCCGACATGTTAACAAATTATGAAGTCCGATTTATATAATAAATATGAAAATCAAATAAAACTACGTTTTATTTTTATTTAATTAATAAGATTACAATAGTTCAGGCTGTCAATAGGCTGGTTAATAATAACAAGATATTTTGTGAAGGTCCAATAGTTTCTCTCGGAACAAAAATGTTTGGAAAGTGAAAAATATATAGAAAGTAAAACTAGATAGTTGTAATAAAATGTTGTTAAATTAAAATCCCCACATATTGCATAATAAAATAAACGAAGTGAATGAAATTGAGACTGGACTATGCAGATTCTTGAATTTATTATACAAATTGTGTGACTATAGTCAAAAGAAGATGAAGTTGCAAAAAAACCATTAAGATCTTAAAAAGAGGATAAAAAACAGTAAGCTAAAAAAGTCGAAAAAGGACAAAAGGGACGAATAAAACCCGCTCTTTTCTGGCCTACAAAGAGCCTCATCTTCAGACATAAAAAATGATTTTTCCTCAATTTGCGAGCCCTAGTTATAGTTTATTTTCTTTAGTAATATACTGTATTTTGGGTGAACCTCTATGAGTACTACTCAATTCCTTAATTCTTCACTCTAATTGTTAAACCCAGTGTATACAGCATCAAATAAAGTTTGTTCCTTCAATTCCGGAGATAAAATTAAACCCAATTTCATATTTCTTAACTGCCTCCTTATTTTTTCTACTGCACTTTAAAACCTGACAAGTATTACAGCATCATCCCTAAGTGTATTTAGAAGTTCCCACAAAAACTGAGTGAACTACTTTAGTTTAATGTCTTCCATTAAAACTAGGTTAATGTTGGCAACTAATATTCTCTTTCACCTGAACTCTGTTCAGTTTATAGCGTCTAGTTAACCTTACTGACTACCGGATATCGCATTTTCATGAACTAAAAAAATAAATAAGAGTACCTATACGAAAGTAAAATTTTGTCATTTTCTATTTAAATTCGAGATGTTTTACCATTTAAAATTCATTAAGATCTAATATTACTCTAAGTATCATTGTATTTTGATCCTAAAATAAATTTAAATTTATATATTTATATTTGCTTTAACTTAGGCTTGATCATTTCCTTCACAATAAATGTATATGTACTAATTGGTGTTTCCTGTTTAATTATTACATTGCTACTGTTATTATTATTATTATTATTACTATTACTATTATTATTATTAATTTATATACAAGCGACGGAAATGAGGTTCCTCAGACAAGTTAAAGGATGTATAAAACTTGATAGAATTAGAAATGAAGATATATGAGAAGAATTGAAAGTACAGCCATTATTGGATAAAGTCACGAATTATAGATAAATGTGGATTGATCACATGAATAGAATGAGTAAGGAGAAATATATATTGTTAGCAATAAATTATCAGGCAAGAGGAAAATGTGATGCTGGAAGACCTAGAAAACTTTGGGCAGATGCATTATGAAGTCGGAACGGGTAATTAATTGCCTAATCCTTATAGTGACGACAATGAGGACGATGATTATTATTATTATTATTATTATTATTATTATTATTATTATTATTATTACTACTATTATTATGTCTACCGCTGTGGTTACGGAGCGTCGCTGCCCAGTACGCAATGATCCTGGATCGATCTCCGTTCCGGACAAGTTTCTTGGGCGCGATGGTTTCTTTCGAGATTTTTATTCATTTTTAAGACAGATGTCAAGAAACTAAGGCCCAAAGGGTCCTTGAACATCATTTGGCCATTATAATCATCATTATAATATTATCCATGTTTAGTATGAATGTGAGTGGGAATGGTGTGTTTCGTCTTAATGCTGTGTTTTCTCGAAGAAGGCCCTGACAATGAGCTGATCCTTCAATCGGGAAGATTCTCTATGTAACTGTGTGGTCAAAAAAAGTACGTAATGGTCCAAAGTTATAATACTTCTTATGGTAGGTCATTTCATTGTAGTAGTAGTAGTAGGACTTTATTAGACAAAAAGTAAGATATTTACAATATTATTTACAAATATGGGTCGCACGGGCAGGAAGCTGTACGTGCTGTTGACAGTCCATTAAATAAAGTAATAATTGGTAGTATAAAGAAAGACAAAAAAAAGAGAACAATAACATTACAATTACATAAATAAAACACAATAATATTACAATTACGTAATAATACAATAGCATTATACATTAATTACGTTATGTATAATTATTAAGAATTAATGGTACTGCATTTTTGATAACATATATTTTATTCATGAATGAGTGTTGTTCTTTTCCGCGTTTTGTCCAGAAATTTACCCAAGTTTATCCAATTTTCTGGATTTACCATTAACTCCTAGCATGCCAATCTTTCCCGATTTGAATTTAGAAATCTTTCCGTTAGGCCCGGTTGATATGTGACACGTAATAGTACCTATAAAGTTGAGAGGTTAATCTGCGCCAATATAATGGAATTATTGTTATTTATTTATATTCGAATAAAATATTGTACTTACATTAAATTTACACTAAAACGTTTAATGTATTTCTTAATCAATTATAATTAGTGTGTTGTTTATACTACTCCGTCATTGAGTTCTGGTTCTGGGTCCATAGTGGCGAAGTGGTTCACTAGAGAGTATAGTTGCCAACGTGGTATGGTAACGTGTCCAAGGGTCTTTCGTTTCAGCAGGAGACAGATGAGTGCATGAATTGTAAGTAGAGCCACGGTCATTACTGAGTCGATGATTTGAATGCGCAAGTCGGAACTTAGGTACGTCGTAGTTTATGCAACTGGCAAACATCAAGTTATGCAAAAAAATAAATAAATAAAATAAAAATCCGCTACCGAAACGTTTCAAATAATGCAGCAAATTTACGGCGACTGCGCATTGAGTCGCAGGAATGTTAATAGGTGGCACCGACGTTTTTCGTAAGGGTGAGATAGTTTGCAGAATGATGTGCGTACTGGTTGCTCAAAAAGATTAGAACTAAACGCAAGATCAAAGAAGTTACAATGTTGGATGTGTGCAAGCTGTTTCCTATCGGCCGACGATCTCACAGTAGTAGTAGACATTATATGGTCTAGAAAATTGTGTCTGATAACCTGAACATGTCGCGTGTTACCCAGGGCAGTGTGACGTGCCTGACCCAAGATAAACGTTATGGTCGCATGACGATTCGTGGTGACCTGATGAGTTGTGCTAACGATGAACCGACGTTCTTCATCTGGATCATACCTGGAGACAAAATATGCTATTTCCTTTACGATCCGCAACTGAAATGACAATTCGCCACCTGGAAACGCCTATAACACTACGACAGAAAAATCGCGACAAGAATGATTAAAAGACAAGGTAATGCATAAGCGGTTTGTTTTATTCAAATGGAAGGTGAAACTGTAAACAAAACTCGGTACAAGAAGATCCGTGGCCGTTTACGCGATTCGTCGTAAGCGTTCTGAACTTTTGTAGGACGAATTGGCTGCAGCTACACGACAATGCCCCCTGCGCATTGTTCAAGAGGAACTTCCAAGGCAACAATTCTCCGTTTTACAACACCCTCCGTACTCATCCGTTCTCGCAACATGCGATTTTTTTTCCTGCATTAAAACAATCCTGTCTGGGTGTAGATTAGAGTCCCTCATGACCTTAACTCTGCCATAATAAATAAATTATTATCATTGTGGAATGCAGGCTTTCAGGGCCGGTAATCATAGTATTAAAAGATTCCGGGCTATGTGGCCGTGGTCCATAACTGGCGTTTCTTCCAGACGTTTCTCCCTCAACTGCGGAGGGCATCTTCAGTGGCGAGCGCTTCCAGCTGTTGTTTTCCTGTCGCAGTCGAGTCTACGACAGGGAAACAACAGCTGGAAGCGCTCGCCACTGAAGATGCCTTCCGCAGTTGAGGGAGAAACGTCTGGAAGAAACGCCAGTTATAGACCACGGCCACATAACCCGGAATCCATTAATACTAAGATTATTATTATTATTATTATTATTATTATTATTATTATTATTATTTATCAATAAAAATATATAGGGTAACATCTGATAGAATCCCTAAGTAGATCTTGGAGTGAAAGACAAGAAAAGAAGAAAATGAAGACCTAAAAAAGGTTGAATGTACAGTGTGAGAAAAAGTATGAAGTAACTGGGACTTACAGAAATGGATGTTCAGAATAGGCTACAACTGGAGAAGTTAAATATCTTGAGGGTGACGGAAAACCACTGTATTGTGGGTAAATTTCGAGAAGAAACATATAAGGTAATTAGTTAATACAGGGATGATTGGAAAACATTAACTCATGATGTAGATATCGAGAGAGCTTATATCCGTGCCACCGTGAACCTATAACGTCAGTGACTTAATTATTTTTGTATGGAGAGTCATCTGTATAAAGATTATTTAAGGAGATACACCAAGAAAAATCCGTTGCTCCTCGAACTCTACAAAAAATTGGAAGCCCGTAAAATCCATTGTGCTGTAATAAATGATAAAAAATGGGAGCCGGATATATCCGGGAGGGTATCAGGTGAGACTTCATAAATAGTGCGTAGGTGTGTGTGTATATCTGTCAGAACTGTCATATCTCGGGCAACTACAGCTCCGGGTGTAACGTAATTTTAGACCATAATCAATCAGATGGGCACTCGTATTTCAAACGTTGCAATGCCGTCCGGGGGTTCCAATTGATAACCATTAAATTATGCACCAACAACTCCAGGCGACATATTCAAAGCATTACCGCAAGCACCTCTTCATTTTAAGTGCTACCTCCCTCTCTCTATCTCTGTATGCATATATATATATATATATCTAAAATTTAGTAATATTTCCGGTAACAACTAAAGTATCCAATATTCTAAATTTTTACATTTTCCTAATATATGCATTTCGCCTTCAAAAGCACTCGACATTGGACATTACTCGCATATCGTGACCGTCAGTCTTTTTTTAGAAATTCCCACGCCCCCATCCTAAACCAAGTAAGCCCCGATCTCCCTTTAAGTCCTAGACTGTATACACAGTATATGATAGTAATATAATGTATCCCGAATGGGGTAATACGAAGACATTTTGGTAAACAGTTGAGGACAGAGACAAAACTAAGATTACATAACATCACATCAAAAGCTGCTCTAAAATACGGAAGTGAAATTTGGATTTTAAATAAAAGAAACTCTCATAAACTTCAAGTAAGCTAAATGCGCTTCTTACGATCATTGTTAGGAGTTAATAGACTGGATCACCAAAGGAACACTACTATCAGAGGAAAACTAGGAGTAACAAGTTTAAATGAAGATATACAAAGTTACCAACAAGAATGGAACAATCATCTGAGGAGAATGGCAAGAAATAGACTTCCAAAATTGGCATTCCAATGTACCCCAACTGGACATAGGGACCAAAGAAGACCAAAACATCGGTGGAAAAATCAAGACCATCTTCGCTAGGTTTACGGTACAGACCACATGGCCTAAAACGAATTTGTTCATGATGATGATGATGATGATGATGATGATGATGTATCCCTAAGGTAATTTAGTCTTTTACTTACAAATCTTGGATCAACTGCCCAGCTTTACTTATAACTATCGCTTGAATATTACATTTTCGAAGTTGGAATTTTATTTATAATTTAGATTGTATAAAAAGTAGATGTTAAAAACTATAAAATAGTTACCTTGTAGGTCCGTCTCCCTAACTTAAGTTGTTTTTTAACTTTGTAGGCCTTTCGTGACTAGTTTCATCATCATCATCAGAGTGTATTAAGTCCGAACTTGTTGACCCTTGTTGAAGCATTGACTTGGTTGTGAGTTTTTTGTTCAGAGGATTGTGTGGACTGGATGTGTTTTCATTAAGAATTAGGTTGTTGTCGATTTCTCTTAGGATTTTGATTTCCTCCAGTATATTTATCCTCGTTGGAATGTTTTCTCTATGTAATATTGTGAGGTGTTATCGATGTTATGCATATGGTGTCCAGCTTGAATTACATGTTTTGCGTAACTTGATTTTCCTCCATTAGAATTAAGGAACATTTCAGAGATTTTATTATAGTAGTAGTTTAAAGTATGATACTATATTTGTGGACACGGTGTATATTTAATTGTCCTTTGTTCTGGAACGAAAGTTACGAAATTAGGTTTGTTCTAAATAACACCTCCTGTTTAAGTGAACCACCAAATACAGAAGTGCTTTCGAGAGAAAAGAATTACAAACTTTCAAAGTCTTCAAAAATAATATTAATGTATTTTACAGTTTTATATAAAATTATATAACAAATAACAACGTAGACACACATTATAATCCTAATATACCTCAATATGAAATATGGTTAAAAATAATAGATAGGTAGATCAGAGATGTTTTATGTTTGAATTACAAGGAATAACCTGATACCATAGAATTGAATTGAAATTTAGTTATATAATATATGTATTATTATTATTATTACTATTATTATTATTATTATTATTATTATTATTATTATTATTATTATTATTATTATAGGCCGAAAGTAAGATTATCTGAAACTATAACTACTAAAAATATTAATTTTTAAGTCTAGACAAATTTCATTCAAATTGGTCTTTTAAAAAAACTCTCATACTTATTCTGGGTAAAAATGGAACAGAGTTCTATATTTTCATGTGTAGAATAGTTGTGCAGTTTTTAAGTTCATGATAATTTTTGTCGTCTCTTTACTGAATGAAAAGATCGCAGACCTGCTAGAAAAAGTTACAGTTAAATTATGGTCCTTTTACCAGAACCCTAGTTGGTTAGGAGCAACATCTATTTTATATTCTACTACATTTACCTTTGTATGCATAATAGATGAAGAAAAAGAGTGATCCTTTATTTACTGAAGAAGTTACTGGATTATGGACCTTATAAATGTTAGTACTCATATGATATACATGATTTAACCTAATTAGAATTGAGGCGGTTAGAAGTAGGAGTTCAAGTGCAACTTTTGCAGTATTTAGAAAAACAGGTTTAAATTTGAAATCAAATAAGAAAATCGTACAATTAATGGAGTCAGGCAGAATTTTGCGGAAATACATTATTATATAGGCCTAAAATAAAACAATTTCATCATCATTATTCTTAGAATTTTCCTCATCATTATTTGTTTTCTCCAACCGAATGGTTTGAATATATATCTTCCTGCCCCACTTTTGCATTAAAATCTCCTAAGACAATTTTCATATGATATCGTGAAAGGCTATCAAATAAGCATTCTAATTCTTCATAGAACTCCTCCTTGATATCGTCATCTTTAACTTCTGTGGGGGCATGTACATTTACAATTATAAAATCATGTCGTTTACCCTTTAGAATTATGTATGATATCCTATCACTAACAAATTTAATATCTCGGATAGCGGATAGGATCCTCCTTCTGACTAAAAAACCCGTTCCAAATGCAGGTCTTACTGCACCCCCATAGTATAATGCAAAGCTTCCTGATTCCTGACTACCTTCTCCTGGCCACCTAACTTCCTGTAAAGCGACTATATCCAAGGGTGATTTACCTAATTCCCGCGTTCATATCTCTAGTGCCCCGCTATTGTATAAAGTCCTAACATTCCATGTTCCTAGGAACATGTCCCTGTGTTTGAGCCTTTGGCATGGGTTCCCTGAAGTAGTCCCCGCCCGGAGAACCGAATGGGGGACTATTTGACCTCCGGAAAATTTTACCCCAGATGAACCAATGTCCGCATTTCTTGACGGTTGTATTTTTACGGTGAAAGATCGTCACTCTTTCGCCCAAGGTACTTTTTTCGTCTGGCTTATCACCTTCGACCAGTCCGGCATGGGTAACCCTATCGGCAGCAATGCTACCGCCGGCATAGCTCTCAGGATCATTTAAGCACACAAGCCACTCCACCACGACAAGGTAAAGATACCATGGAGGGTGTTTTCTCCAACCAGTCTTAGTAATTAACATGAATTAAAAATTATACATAATTGACCACGGAATTATAGACTATCAGTTTGCAACAAACATTCACATATTTCCCTTCATTAAAAGTTCTCTATCGTTCTCTGTCCACTGTGTCTTCATCTGTTACATCGAATTTCCTCATTGGATTTTGAATGTTATTCTTCCAGGTTGTTCTGGTCTTCCTTTTCTGCTCCTTCTTTCAATTTTCCATGCATAGACGGCCTTTGGTAGTCTTCCATCCTGCATTCGTTTTACATGTTCATACCATTTTAGCCTTCTGTGTTCAATATCATCCATTATACATCTTTCTGCTTTCATCCATTTTCTAATTTCTGTATTTCTTATTTTTTTGCAGTCGAGATTTTCTGGCAGCTGATCTCCAAAAATTCATTTCAACTGCAGTTAATTTGTAAGCATGTTGTATCATTCACCAAACTTCTAATCCATATAACATTATACTTTCTAGTATGGACTTATAAATTAGTTGTTTTGTTCTGTTAATGGTGTTTTTACTCCATAGTATAGAGTTTAACATTCCTATGTTTATTCTTCCATTACTAATCCTTGTTTGCTATTTCTTTATTTGATGATCCATATTTCTCTATAACTGATCCAAAATAAATATCAGAAACTATCGCTCTTCTTTATCTTTACCCCAGCAATATATAATTCATCTGGGCCATTTATTCAATACTCTGTTTTGTTTTTGTTGATTTTCAAATCCCTAAAACAATTTACCTTAGTACTAATTCAGCTAAAAGAGTCAATAATCAATCTGGGGTGCAAATCTGTCCAATTAAAAATCGCAAATACCAGTAAAAGTGATAAAACAAGATACGAAACATACCCAAATTGATCCCGACACGTGTATCACCCTTGAACAGGGCATCATCGAGATGATCACATCAAAGTAAAAACACGAATAAAAAGAAAAAGAACAGCCTATAGAATATATATATACATATATATATATATGTATATATATATATATATATATATATATATATATATATTATATATATATACTGTATCTAAAGGTGGCGTCATGTGACGTCATCCACAGATAAACTACTCGCAAAAATAGCTAATAAAGGCTAAAAAAAATAGTTGAGCACTGTTGAATGAAAAAACTAATTTTGTTTATCGCCTTTATTACGTGTTTTCGTAGACTGAAACAGAGGGAGTGCGGCAATTACGTCACGACCATAGTATCTACAGTTAACATAGACAACGGAACTATTCATTTCAGTGCTGAACGACAGGTGAATTAATACAGTTTTGAACACATAAGTTTGTAGTAAATACCAGTTGTTAGAGTAAGCAGACTATACCATGTACAAGGAAAAATAGGCATCGTTAGCTTGCCGTTTTTCTTGACATTGCCTTTGCCAGTTGCTCGCATTTCGTTAACAAACTATGTTCGTTTGTTCGTAACTTCACACCACGGTACTATTTCCCCGAAGTCTTGTTAAGTCGATTCACTTTTTCTGCAACAGAAACTATTTTTATGCCGCACTGTTCAATTCAGCGTAATATGCGATCAGCAGAGGAATATTCAATAAAAAATTTAGTGCCCAGTGCATAATGTGAGAGATCACACATCAGGTTAGAAATGGCAGTGTTCTAATTTTAAATTCATCAAAGCATGACTTTATTTATATTCACGGTGATCTCCATGCACAAAATTAACTTAAAATTCCTCTACACTTATAGGAGATAATTTATTAACAATGGGACAATTTTGAAACAGTGAATAATGAATGTCTTCATTACTCAAGTACATTAAATAGAGTACACTTTAATGAACCATACGTAGTCGTAATGTTTAAATTTATATATATTTCAGTAAAACATAATTGGATGATTCAGACCATAAATTTACCAATTGCAGGAAGTCATGATTACAAAAACAAGATGTTACAAGTTATTAATCCAGAATTAATGATAGGAAATAATTATTCAGTGGCTTATAATAATAATAATAATAATAATAATAATAATAATAATAATAATAATAATAATAATAATAATAATAATAATAATAATAACAGTAATAATAATAACAGTAATAATAATAACATTAATAATAATAATAATAATAATAGCTTTAATTTACTATGTCAGTGTAAAAGCCATAAGGCCTTGTCTGCCACTCAACCAGGATTTAAACAATACAAAAATAGCTTTACATCTAAATTACAATACAATACAATTATTATGTATATTGTATTTCGATTTACTCTAGATTTAACGAATTAAATATAATATGTACAAGATGTATAAGAAAAGGAGAAATAATTATTAATGACATAGTAGAAATTTAAATAAATGGAGAGAAATTAATTATTAAACAAAATATAACTGTATAAGCGTGACTTAAAAGTGCCAAGTGTGCGACAACCCTTGATATCTTGAGGAAGGAAATTCCAGGAGCGAGCAGAGATTACTGTGAAGTAAGTAGAATAAGAGGAAGGTGCTTATTGGTTGTTACTTTATGCTTCAGACAAGGATACTGTCAACAATTGCATGCCTAAACGTAATTTGAAATTTCTCCCAGAGAAGCGTTGTTAATGTATCAAGGCCGTGTCCAAAAAATGATCTGCCTTTTTAACTGCAAGGCACATAAATCAAAACCAGAATCCAGCTATGGTAACACACTGTGCGAAATAGATGGACACCGTGCATGAGTCACCCGGTGTACAATGTTTCGAGACACGGCATGCGGGCAGATTGTTAGGGTAATCCATTTTACCAATTCAGGAGTTGTATTACTTCCCTGAAGTTTAAGTGAGAGCTCTGGCGCTGGGTTTTAGTGTATTGCAGTTAAAAACGGCAGATTTTTTTGACACGGCCTTTGTACATCACAACGCTTCCCTGGGAGAAATTTCAAGGTTGGCCGGTGTGCAATAGTGGCAGTTCGCTTATGAGTTCTGATGCTGATCTAAAATGAAGAAGGGAGAATTGGAACGGCAGAAATTAGATTATTTAGATAGGTAACTAGTACAGTCATTTGGTAGTTTTACCTGGAAAGTTTTCCGGGAGTTTTAAAAATGGGCAATTTTATACATTTCGTTGTGGTCTTTCCGAATTTCAACTTTGCCACCTTGTATCTCTGCCGCTCGCGCCGCCATATTGGAAAAATGGCACCTAAAATATGTTTTTTGACAATATCTCCTTTCCGACCCATTTAATGATAAAATATGTATATACAAAAATTAAACTAGAGAACATTTCCTACAATTCATGTCATAACCTTTTTTTTTTTGTAAAATCAATAGTTTCGGCGTACGAGCGCCGCAAAGTGTAGTTCAACACGCGTTTAGGCCAAAAAAACTCATTTCCAGGCCATCGTGAGGTAGAATAAGCGACGCGTTTTTTTATCGTGGTATCCCCAATAGCTCTAACCCACACACAATTCAATATTCCAAAATTTAGCGCATTCTCCTTCGATTTGCTGTTTTTGATGGACCACGAGTTCCGAGTTCATTGTCTTTAGAACCGATCGAAACGTCACAGACCGAAACCTCTTCCATGTCATCTGCGATGGGATTATCAGTTTCATCGCAATCTTCTTCGTTCTCGATTTCATCATACGTTTGCTCGCAAATAGTCTCCGTGTCTTCCTCTTCGTCGCTATCTTGTGCTGGAACTTGCGAATTGTCACAGGTACTGTACAATTCGTGCATATAATGGAGCACTTTAACCCAGCCTTTCTGCATCCACAGGCAAATCTCTTTTTGCATTCGCTGGGGGCTCAAATGTGGTGACAGGAATTAACCCGTTTTTGTTTCTTTTCTATCTCCATTGCTCTGCATTTCATTCATTCCAATACCACTGCTGAACCTGGTGATAGATTGTCGTGCTGCTGCTTCTGTTGGTGGGAGCGACGCAATATTAAATTTACTTTTATATACTGATGTTGTGCAGCATGCATATCTACAGCTGTTTATAGACATACTTTTCTTACATTTCACATTACTGTAACGTATAATTCAAGAAGCAAGCGCTCTCCAGCTTTAGCAATTATCTCTGGATAAGTATTTGGATTTTTGAATACCTGGCTAACCTCATTTAAATTTCATTTTTCCTTGATTAAATAATGCTGATGTTATATCACAGCCACTGAAGTCATGCAAGAATAAAATATGATCTACGACTGTTTTATCTATGATACTTTTTGTGAAAATATATTTGTTGCCTAATTTTTCCTTTTCCTGGTTTGAGAATCTATGTTTTCAACGCGTAGATAGAGCTGTCAAAAGAATAAGAAGATCTATATCACGGACGGAGGAATAAAATTAGATAAAACACACTACTTGAGAACTTTATTATATGCTGATGACCAGGTAATAATAGCAAATACGAAGACGAGCTTCAAAGGAATATTTTTAAATTACATAATATATGTGAACAATATAATCTCAAAATATCCATAGAAAAAAAAACTAAGGTAATGGCATTCCAAGGGAAAAGTCGAATCAGATCAAAAATAGTAAGAGGAAACAAAATCATAGAACAGGTGAACCATCTCAATTATCTAGGATGTGACATTTCATTTAATTATGATAATGATATAACTAATACAATAGCAAAATTCCAGGGAATATGTGGTACGATGAAACGATCACTAAATAATAAAACAACAGGAGAGACCCAATTGAAATTTTATAAAACATTGGCAGCACCGGTACTGCTCTATTGATCAGAAGCCTGGATACATAAAAAACAAGATATAAGTAGAATAACGGTGGTAGAAATGAAATTTTTGAGATCTGTTAAAGGGTGCACTAAGGAAGACAGAATCAAGAACACAGAAATAAGACAGGAACTTGAAATATTTGCAATAACTGATAAAATAGATACATATAGACAAAAATGGAAGCAACACATAGACAGAATGAATGAAGATAGATATCCAAAACAAATAACAAAATACAAACCTAAAGGCACCCGAGATGTGGGCAGACCTAGAAAGAAATGGGCTGAAGTCGGAACGGGTCAACAGACCTAATCCATGAATGCAGATGATGGTGATGATGATGATGATGATATCACGGACGGAGGATATTTATTACACCGGGTCATTTGGCATTGCGGTGAATCGTATTCATCCATATGCAATAAATACGTTACCTACGTTCGAACTATACATCCATTGCCATTACCGTATTTGACAGATATCCGGAGGATATAACAAACCATAGTACCAAATAAACGGAGCAATCCCCACGATCACTGCAACTGCTTCAGTAGACATACTTTTTGACGAGACAATGATCCCAACTATGTAACTAAATAAATTCCTGAGCAATGATGCAAACATGAACTGCCTCATTTGAATGATGAAGACAAAATTTGATGCTGAAAACTTCATGGTCAAACAAACCACGGAAGATGCGGATACGCTAATAATAATCAATACCGCAATAAGCGTTTCATCGGCATTTGATTTCGTATTAGTTGTCGGCGAAGATGTAGATGTTCTTATTCTTTTGACGGCTTTATAGAGAGCGCTTGCTTCTTGAATTATACGGTTACAGTAATGTGAAATGTAAGAAAACTATGTCTATAAACAACTATAGATATGCATTTTTCGCAACATCAGTATATAAAAGTAAATTTAATATTGCGTCGCTCCCACCAACAGAAGCAGCAATACGACAATCTATCACCAGGTTCAGCAGTGGTATTGGAATGAACAAAATGCAGAGCAATGGAGATGGAAAAGAAACAAAAGACGGGCTAAGTCCTGTCACCACATTCCAGATCCCAGCGAATGCAAAAAGATATGTCAGAATGCCTGTGAATGCAGAAAGGCTGGGTTAAAGTGCTCATTATATGCACGAATTGTATAGTACTTGTGATAACTCGCAAGTTCCATCACAAGATAGCGACGAGGAGGAAGAAACGGAGATTACTTTCGAGCAAACGTATGATGAAATCGAGAACGAAGAGGATTGCGATGAAACTGGTAATCCCATCGCGGATGATGTGGAAGAAGTTTCGGTCTGTGACGTTTCAATCGGTAAAGGTAAAGTTATCCCACTACAGGCCTCAGGAGGCCTTGGGGTAGTAGGAGGTTAAGGCTCCCACTTTTTGTGGACAATCGGGACTTGATGTCAGCCCTGCGTGACGGCCGCCTTTACCCCTAGAACAAGCGTCTGGTACTCATTTCCGTTAGAAGCTGAGTCGACCCCAGGGCCATAGTGCCGCCAGAGGGTTTTGGGTCTGTTTAAAAAGCCTCACCCCAGCGGGCTCGAACCCTCGACTTTCCGGCTTGTAGCGCAGTGTCTTAACCACTACGCTACGGCGCGCGCCGACTTTTTCCTCAACTGTGGAGGGCATTTTCAATGGCGAATATTTCTAGGTAGTGTTCTCTGGTCGACTGTGAAGACGCCCTACTCAGATGAGGAAAAAAAAGTCTTGAAGAAACATCAGTCATGAACTTACGGCCACTTAGCCCGGAATCTCTTAATAGAGTATTATTGAACCGAAAGTGTGATTTTCGGTTCACTACTGCAGTGTCGTTATCCTCCCTGGACAGTAAGATTCGTGAACTATGCCAATATCCTTTCTCTATGCATCTACCCCCACTCTCCCTCTTTACCTCTCCTGGTGCGCTGTTTCTGCGGCGCATCTCCCCTTCCACCCTCGGAACGCTCAAATACGTTATGCACAGCGAGAACGTTATCATTCATTCATTCATTCTTTGATGGGATCGGAACTTTAAGTGGACAAGGTCGTCTGGAGCCGCGAGCGGCGGAGTTTAAGTTGGTCCTGAAGACCGGGGAACCCTGGCTTGGACTCTAGCATGAATGTGGTGTGAGGTATGATGTGGTTTTTTGTCATGTAAAAGTATTATTATTTATTTACTTTTTCTTTTTTTGAATGATCAAATCTTTATCTTTGTTATGTTTTTACTTCAGACTTCTTGTTTACATTAAATATCATTTTTATACCAAAACCAAATTAATGTTCAAAGTGATTTATGTGCATATGGCTCTTTGATCTTCCTGTACGGATACTCACTCATTTAGGAGATCATTCTAGCTTCCTTTATTTTTCTGTCTAGCTTTCCTGTTTAATAATTATAGTGAAAACATTCATTTCAAGTACTCTGGTGTTTTGAGAACTATTATTGATTTATGCTTAAGTGCTTAGGAAAGAAAGATGAATCAATCTTTGCCTCCTATGGGCCCGGGGCAAAAAACTTTGTGATTAATAACCTTGGATGTAATAAAATCTACGCTAGTAGAAGCAACGGAAACAAAAGACGATCCCGGCACAAATGATAGCGAGTAGCGTGGTAACCGCCCGCACATTATTATTACCGGCCGTGAAAGCCTGTATTCAACTATTGAGATATATTATTCAATGCTCGGACAGTGTAGTCATCGTATCAAAAAAAAAACACGATAACAAACAAGTGAACACTAAAATAAACTAGTGTTCGCTTCTCCATTCCCTCATCGTAACTTGCTGAACTAACACTATTTTTCCATTTTCTCACCCTAATTTGTTCACTAATGTAGGTGAACTCCTGATAAAGTAAGTAAAAGTAAAGTGATCGCACATCAGGCCTCAGGAGGCCCTAGGGGTAGTAGGAGGTTAAGGCTCCCACTTTTTCTAGACAATCGGCACTTTATGTCAGCCGGGTTGTCAGCCCTGCGTGACGGCCGCCTTTACCCCCAGAACAAGCGTCTGGTACTCATTTCCGTTAGAGGCTGAGTCGACCCCAGGGCCATAGTGCCGCCAGAGGGTTTGGGTCAGTTTAAAAATCCTGACCCCAACGGGACTTGAACCCTCGACCCTCCGGCTTGTAGCTCAGTGCCTTAACCACTACGCTACGGCGTGCCCCCACTCCTGATAAAGAATCCCCTTAAATGTGAGTAAACATGTACGCCATTGGCTCTAGCGGAAATGTGTATTGTAACTATCGTCAACCTGCCGCTAGCATTCATTTCTTCTCTGGTGAATAATCACAAGTGGCCCCTGGCCTTCAAAGTTGTCTTAAGCTAAGATGCTGGTGAAATGTTCACCAATATAGAATTACTTTCATGTGATTTTTAGTGAATTTCGAACGAATGAATCATTAGAGCATTTTCTCATAAAAGTATATTCATCACCATCATTATCATCATTTTCCTTCCAACCAGGCTAAATAAATCTATTCTATTCTATTTAGCCTACTTATTGACTTGTTCAGGGTTCATTTTAGGGATCAAAAACACGTAATACCAACCGTAGAGAACAAAGGCTGATCATCCATCTAACTGCAATAATAAAAGTTTCATATTTTTAGTTTAACTTTTCAGATAGAATTTGAGGTGTATGAGTCTCTCTTATACATAATAGCATGTATTTTCTAAATAGAGCCTATGTTTATCATATTTCTGCACTGCATGCCAAGTCCTTAATTGATCCAGGTAGTTTAAATATATTTGATAATGAAGTTCTTGGGAACATTTTTGGAGATGAACAGTTAGGCGAAAGGGGAAGACTTCTTATCAATGAGTTTTAGAGGAAACGAGATGTAATAGGAAGAGTTAAGCCTCGTAGACTGCGAAGGACAGAACATGTGGTACGATTGGGGAATGAAAGAGGAACATGGAAGATCCTTGTAGTAAAACCAGAAGGAAAGCGTCCAGTAGGCAGCCCAAGAATGAAGTGACAGAATAATATTAACCATGATTTGAAGGAAGTAGATTATACAGGAGATATTTAGATGGATTTTATACAAAAGGAAACAAGAACCGCACAAGTGAAATTGAGAAAAACTTCTTCTAATAAATCTTCATTAAAAATATGAAGCATTTTTAAATGTAATTACAGTGACATACAGTATATATTAATATATTCAATGAATATATTCCATATACAGTTTTTGTATTAATTTTATAATAGAAAATGACTGTATAAAATATCCGTAACTTAAATTCAATTCAGGAGTCAAAAGATATGATCTTCACTCTCCTTCAATATTAGATTAATTAGACTTTGACCTGGGTATATTTAAATAAAACACGATGTGCTTTCAAATTTTCATCTGCGTTTATATCAGAGAAATGTTAAAAATGGTGCTTGGTTCCTTTTATATTCAATAATTTTAATGCAGCCATATAGCCAGATTAAAGTAAGAATACATTTTAAAATTACATTTTTGCATATTCGCAAATTGTCTTTATTCTTGTTTTGCATAGCTCAATGTGATATCGGTCACATGGTTTTTCTCATAGCATACATTTACTTACTTACTTACTTACTCACTGGCACTATCGAACCCGTAGGTTCATGGCCGCGCGGACATAGGCTCTCCATACATCCCTATCCTGAGCTAATGCTTTCCAATCATTCCCTGTATAATCCACTTCCCTCAAATCATAGTTAATGTTGTTCTCCCACCTCATTCTTGGTCTACCAACTGGGCGTTTTCCTTCTGGCTTTCCTACAAGAAGCTTCCATGCACGTCTTTCATTCCCCATACGTGCAACATGTCCTGTCCATCGCAGTCTGTGAGACTTAACTGTTCTTATTATATCTGGCTTCCTATAAAGACCATGTAGTTCATTGTTATGTAGTCTTCTCCATTCACCTGTCTGCTCATCTCTCTTTAGTCCTTTCACCGTAAAAATACATCCGTCAAGAAATGCGGACAAGGGTTCTACTGGGGTAAAATTTTCCGGAGGTCATAGCATACATTTACAGTCAATATTTGGTTCATGGAATTTTGTGTTCTTGCATATCAGATCGTGGATTCCGTGGACTGCCACCCTAGTGATGACGTGTCTCATTTCGATTTTTTTTTGTCCACGCCCGGTCCACCATGGCCCCGGTGCTGTAGAATTCTGGGTGTATTTCTTCTCTTTTTGTATTCAGCGTTGCTAGCAGCTTCTGTGATGCGCTGGTGCTGGGTAGGAGTATGTTTGTTCTGAGGTCGTCGATGAGGAAAGTTTCCTTCGCCAGTACGTATGCGAGTCTTGAATGCGTTACTTTTGACACTCCTAATACTGCCTTTATACATCTCGCTTTGACTCTTTCTAGAGAGGAAAGATTCTTCATCGTTAAATGTGTTCAGTTGATTGCTATGTCGTATGTCAGTATTGGTAGAATTTTTACTCTAAATAACAGCATAGGGTGAGGGATCTAATGTTTCTTATTTCGTGCATTGCCATTATTGCCTGGGTTGTCTTTTCTATGATATGTTTTGTGAAGCATTTTGCGCTTGTTAGTAGCGTGAGGCCTAGGTATTTGAAGTCTGGTACTATTTTCAGTTTACTTTCGCTTATGTATATCTCTTCTTTTGTGGCAGCACTTCCTCCGTTTCTGAAGATCACTGTGTCCGTTTTTGATATATTAATGTCCAGCTTGTTCTTGGAGCACCATTTTTCCACTTCGTGTATTGTTTCCTGACGTTTTGCTATGTATCTGGAACCGATTACGATGTCGTTCGCATATGCGCACGAGAATATACCATATTTTTGGGTAATTCTAAGGATTTCTTCGGTTACTAGTATAAACAGTAACGGGCTTAGTGGATCGCCCTGCAGTCCATTTGTTTGAATGATCGGTTTTGACGTGGCGATGTTATCTGAGACATATATTTCAATCCAGCTCAGCAGTTGGTTTCTTTTATATAAGAGTATCTAATTAAAAAATATTACCTCAGGATACGGATTTATCGAGAGCTTATGTTCCCTTGGCCATGAACCTATGGGTTCGATGAGTTAGTTAGGTAGTGTAAAGCTATTAATAAAAGTATAAAAGTATAGAGAATCGCTCGTGAAATTTAATGTAGAGTTTGTTTTAGGATACAGTTTGTACAGATTAGAATCTAAATACTTGTCATATAAACTAAATCTCTACCGACTTGAGTAAACCTAGACTTCATTGTTACAACAAGTGTAGTGGAGAACAATAGGACAATGGCAGTTGTAATATGAGGTAGATTCATGACTGAGGGAAACCCTACGAAGATTCTGAATCCCTTCTGCTAGTCTTCTGGCTTCATCTTATTCAACAAGTGTCATTACTTACCAAATCATATCGAGATTAAGTTACTTCACATATTTAATTAAAATTATAAAGTTTATATTAATATATAACCAAAACATGCATGTATATATAAACCCCATAGTCTCGTGTCATTCCTAATAATAATAATAATAATAGCATTATTTTACCTGGCAGAGTTAAGGCCTTAAGGCCTTGTCTACCACTCAACCAGGTTTAAAAAAAATACAAAAGAAAAGTCTTAAATCTAAATTACAATATATATATATATATATATATATATATAAACGATTACAAGTTATGAATACAATACAATTAATATTTATAATGTATATTGATTTACTCTAAATTTAACGAATTAAATATATAATATGTACAAGATATATAAAAAAACGAGGAAAAGATTAATTACATAGTATAAAATTAAATAAATAGAGAAAAATTAATTATTAGACAACAGGTAACTGTATAAGCGTGACTTAAAGGTGCCATGTGTGCGGCAACCCCTGATATCTTGAGGAATTAATCAAACAAATTTAATTAGGCTTATTTACCTATACAGGGTGTTGAAAAAAAGACAACGGAGGTGAGGTGGCATAATGAGATATGTTGATCATTTTTAATAAAGTATCAATGTCCGGAAATGATGCGTTTTCACACTATGAGTAGCTAACGTATTAAGAGATCCATCAGTTGGATTTCAAGACTCAATACTTGACAATACTCATACTGTCACATTCACATCAAGTTTTCAAAATATCCACCTACTATCTCATTGCGAAGTGGACATCGGCGGTGTAATGATTGACGCACAGTTCAAATACGCCTGGCCTTGTTTAAATTAGTTGTACAGTAGCGTGGATTCAGAGTATAAGATCCATACGTGACTACTGAAATCTGATAAACATACTGTTTCATGGTAAAATCAAATGTTTTTCACCTCTCCTCATACAAATCTTCTAAGTAGATCGCGATTTCTAGACCATAACGGTCTCATCTTCAGTACTATTTTGGCGACTGATATTATGTCAATCGGAAGAAACTCTTCTTCTCCTCTGTTGGTGGACCGATGAACCTCTGGATCAGGTCAGAATTTGCGGGAATTTCGATGTTCATAAGCGTTCTTTTGTTTTTCTGAATGTGGATCTTTTTCCAAACCGTGAGTTCCTTTTGTTTGTCTATTTGTTTAATTAGACTGGCTTGTTCAATTAAATGTTTTTCGGACCAAGAAAGAGCAGCTACTACTGACTTTTCCACTTCTCCATTTTTGACGTTTCTAAGATGTTCTTTCACCCTTGTTTTCAAATTTCTTTTTGTTTTTCCAATATAAATTTTGTCACAAGCTCTGCATATGATCTGATACATTCCTGATTTGTTTTCGTCTTCAATTCTTTCATTTTTATTGGTTTTAATTGTCCTATTAAGACTGTATTCGTTCTACGGTGCTAGTCTTTTATTAAACTTTTTGATTTTTTTTTAATTTGTGGTGCTTCAATGGATGGTAAGTGAATTTCTTGAATTGTATTTTTTCTGTTTCTTTTATAAGTGTGCTTTCATGAACTGATTTTTGTCATTTAAATATAATTTATTCAACAGTTTGACACATGGATTGGTAAATATACTATGAAAAAGAAAAAGAACACATAATTAATGTTGCAACAGATAATGGTTATGAAGAAAATATGGTATTGTGCCGGTTCGCTCAGGGTAGAATATGATTACTCAGGGATGTTTATATTATACACTTATTATTTCAGTTTATTGGATAATTTTGTGTGTACAATTGTAGACTAACAATGTTTGATACTTAACTAACTCGGAGTGGGGTTGATGAATTACTTCCGCCCACGTGTTTTAATATCACCTTCGCAAACGGTTACTGAAGAACTTGACTATTTTAGAACGTAGGATCGTGAGAGCGTTTTCACGCGCGTCCTCGCCTTATAAGGGCGATGACTCCTCCCATAAAGTCGCCATCCCCACTCCGAGTGTATATGTTATTCATTATAGCTTAGAGGGGTAGGTACCATTCGTTTGGGTTTGTACGTTGGTAATAGACTCGTGTGCACGTTTGTGCGCCTTCCAGTTATTACTATTAATGGTACGTTTTAGTACTTACGAGTCTATTACTTCTTGCCACAGTATACAAGAAAATAAGTAAATTTAAAGACAAAAATATATACACATATTTCTTTTTCTGTTCAAAATTAACGTTTGTGCTCCATAGAGGCACATTGGTTTAATTAGAGTTTCTTAATTTTGTATTTAAATATATGATTGTTTATTATAGATGTTGTGAATAAGCTGAAATGGTGTATCCATTTTTGACATCTACGTTTCTTGGTTTATTATTTTAATTACTAATATAATTGTTATAAACGTGTCCTTAATAGAGAAGGATTGAAATTGGGATCGTAAAGCATACATTAGTTGCCAAATCCCTGAATAATACATAGTAAGATATTACAAGTTTGAATGGTAACTGATTGTACAACTCCAACTGAACAATGATATTGTATGTCATGTATTTGAGACCGAGCAAACAACTGCCAGTGAACTTGGACTGACTGGAGCGCATCCTGTCTTACAAATGTATCAATTCAAATGCATTGATTAGCGTACTCTGGAGGGGATCGAAATATACATGTATGCATAGGCAAGTAGATTGAAACGCTAGCAGCAAAATTTATACCACAGCCATAACCATGTGCATTACACATCAGCGGACTTTAATTAGCCTACAAATGCTTAAAATACCTTGGACAGTTTTATATGTAGCTTTTAATATTTTCAATATATCCATGTCAAAATTAACGTAACACATGGAAATAATCCAAGGTGAACAAACAATGCTTAGAGTAATGTGTTACGACCACCAAATTAAAAACATAGATGTTAAATTTTGGGCAGACGAAGTTAGGAGAGAACTCCAAAAGATTGGGATGGGCTGGATAAGGGAAAAAGGGACTTAAAATCGCAAGAACGTGTGGAGAAAAATAAGGAGGAGGTACTTAGATATAAACCAACAAGATACTTTCGCCGAATATACAGGAAAATGCTCACTGTGTTTACAAAGAGACCTAAAATACGTCTGGGGAAAAGAATCGTATATACTCAACCTAGGATTTAAGGAGATCAGGGCTTGCTTGGTTTAGGCTAGGGGCATGGAAATATCTAAAAAATTAGCGACAATCACGATATGCGAATATGTCCAATGTGCGAGAACTTTGAAGATGAGATACATCCATCCATCGTAATTCTGCTCGAAGGCAGGTCTTTCACTACAATCATAGCATTTTCATGCTATGCTTGCAGCTTTACTAGGGAATAGTAGGTGTGGTAGCTTCCCGTTGCTTTCCACACCGGTGAAGTATGATGATGATGATGATAATGATAAGGATGATGATGACAATGTTGGCCATATGATTTCGGGGACCGTTTGGGCCTTAAAGTTTTCCTGACATTTGTCTTACAGGTGAGGAAAAACCCCGATAAAAACCTCACACTGAAAAACTGCCCCGATCGGGGATCGAACCCGGGCCCGCTGCGTGACAAGACAGCACGCTACCATGAGACCACAGCGGTGGACATGAGATACATATATTAGGAAAATGTAATGATTTAGAATATTGGAGACGTTAGTTATTACCGGAAAGATTTCTAAATTCAAATCGGGAAAGGTTGGCATGCTACGAGTTATTGGTAAATCCAGAAAATTGGATAAACCTCGGTAAATTTCTGGACAAAACGCGGAAAATAAGGACAACACTCATTCATGAATAAATACATGTTATCAAAATGCAATACCATTAATTCTTAACAATTATATATAAATTAATTAGTGTATAATGCTATTGTGTTATTATTTAATTGTAATATTATTGTGTTTTCGTTATATAATTGTAATGTTAATGTTTTTTAGTGTATAATGCTATTGTGTTACTATTTAATTGTAATATTATTGTGTTTTCTTTACGTAATTGTAATGTTATTGCTTTTTTGTTGTTCATTTTTCTTTACACTAGTACCAATTATTACTTTATTGTAACGGACTGTCAAAAGCACGTACGGCTTACTGCCCGTGCGACCCATATTTGTAAATAATATTGTAAATATCTTACTTTTTGTCTCATAAAGTCCTAAAATATGGAAACTAATACGAATATGACTAAATGGTTAACAGTAACAAAAGAACCAGTAAGATGCATATTAGATGTGAAAAGGAAAATTATAGAACGAGTATCAGTGTTTGATATTAACAAACATTAAGCATTTAATGAAATAAGTAACGAAACTAGCTGATAAAGCAGCACAAATATCAGATTATATGAAAGAATTAATTTGGCGCAACAAACATATGTCAATAGTAAGCAAAATCCGGACGTACAAAAATATAGTTCGACAAGTTATCGTATAAGGAGCAGAAACTAGGGCTGATACAACAAAAAACTAAACAAATAATAAGCACTTGTGAAACGAAGATCTTAAGAACTATCAAGGGGAAAACATTATTTGATAAGCTATGTAATACAAATTTCACATTCAAGATATAACCAAATTTATTGTAGACAGACGAAAATATTAAAAAGGTCATGTAGAAAGAATGGAAAACAACCGACCTGAAAAAAAGATCTAAAGAAGATAGACCACTGGACAGGAGTAGAACAAGAGGAAGACTAGCCACGAGATGGATAGATAGTCGATGCACATCCAATACTTCTTACTCCGAGGAGTGATTTGGGAAATAAACAGGATGAAAATCCACAAATTATGAATAATAAGAAGACAAGGAAATAAAAGTTTCGTCCGTACTTTCCAAAGTGGTATATGGGCTAGTAAAAAGGGTTTAAGTGCCTACATCACAAAATATTGTGGAATATGAACAAACCCACAAGTAATAATAAATTATTTATTTTTATTTTTAATTTAGGAGGCCTACAGTGGGATTTCTTTACTTTACATTACTTTACCATGCAGAACGTTAGCGGTTAAGTCAATTACCTTGTTTTATATAATTAATGACTTAGGTTTTTTAACTAACTGACCCGTAGGTTCATAGCCACGTGGACATTAGATCTCCGCACATCTATATCCTGAGTAATGTTTTTCAATCATCTCCTGTATAATCTACTTCCCTCAATTCGTGGTAAATTTTATTCTCTCATCTCATTCTTGGTGTATCAACTGGTTGTTTTGTCTCTGGTTTGCCTACAAGAAGCTTCCATGCCCCTCTTCCATTCCCAATTCGTGCCATATGTCCTGCCCATCGACGTCTATGAGACTAAAATGCTTTTATTGTAACTGGTTTCTTATAAAAATCAAGTAGCACACTCTTATGTAATCTTCTTCATTCGCTTGTCTACTCATCTCTGTCGTCCCAAAAAAATTTCCTAGATCTATATTATTGTAGTTTATATGCGTAATTTTTTCTCCTCCCTTAAAGTAAGAGTCCATGTTTCGCATCCATATAACTAGAAGAATAATAGTTTTATAAATTTCCGTTTAATGTTTTATTTTAATTTTTTTTGAAGAGAAAAATTATACGCTCAGACCGGGGCTTGAACCCGGGACCCTTGGTTCTCTAGACCAAGTGCTCTACCAACTGAGCTACCTGAGCAAGTACCGATCTAAACGCAAATCTTTCTCTATATACATTGTAATTCCCAACCACCAAATGCTGTGAAGCCATGCTTCTATCTTGCAAATGGCGGCTCCTTTAATAAGAAGACATATTTGGGAATTATACATTACAGCCAGTACGGCTTTTTCCATGTTATTATTATTGATTTCGTACATCTCAATGATGGATAAATCATATTTGAAGAGAAAAATTATACGCTGAGACCGGGACTTGAACCCGGGACCCTTGGTTCTCTAGACCAAGTGCTCTACCAACTGAGCTACCTGAGCAAGTACCGATCTAAACGCAAATCTTTCTCTATATACAATGTAATTCCCATCCACCAAATGCTGTGAAGCCATGCTTCTATCTTGCAAATGGCGGCTCCTTTATTAAGAAGACATATTTGGGAATTATACATTACAGCCAGTACGGCTTTTTCCAAGTTTTTTATTATTGATTTCGTACATCTCAATGATGGATAAATCATATTTGAAGAGAAAAATTATACGCTCAGACCGGGACTTGAACCCGGGACCGTTGGTTCTCTAGACCAAGTGCTCTACCAACTGAGCTACCTGAGCAAGTACCGATCTAAACGCAAATCTTTCTCTATATACATTGTAATTCCCATCCACCAAATGCTGTGAAGCCATGCTTCTATCTTGCAAATGGCGGCTCCTTTATTAAGAAGACATATTTGGGAATTATACATTACAGCCAGTACGGCTTTTTCCAAGTTTTTTATTATTGATTTCGTACATCTCAATGATGGATAAATCATATTTGAAGAGAAAAATTATACGCTCAGACCGGGACTTGAACCCGGGACCTTGGTTCTCTAGACCAAGTGCTCTACCAACTGAGCTACCTGAGCAAGTACCGATCTAAACGCAAATCTTTCTCTATATACATTGTAATTCCCATCCACCAAATGCTGTGAAGCCATGCTTCTATCTTGCAAATGGCGGCTCCTTTATTAAGAAGACATATTTGGGAATTATACATTACAGCCAGTACGGCTTTTTCCATGTTATTATTATTGATTTCGTACATCTCAATGATGGATAAATCATATTTGAAGAGAAAAATTATACGCTCAGACCGGGACTTGAACCCGGGACCCTTGGTTCTCTAGACCAAGTGCTCTACCAACTGAGCTACCTGAGCAAGTACCGATCTAAACGCAAATCTTTCTCTGTATGCATTGTAATTCCCAACCACCAAATGCTATTATTTTAATATTTGGGACAACACGAATTCCTGTAAACCATAACCGCATACAGTTCCTAAAATCCTGAGGGCTAAAAAGTATTAATTTTATTTCGTTACGTCAGTTACTATGGAATTCACAAAAAAAAGAACATTACTTACGATACAGTTTTTTTTTTTTTTTTCCACAAGTTGAGTGAAATAAATTACCATATAAACTTAACACTGCATGTTTAATAAATAGGCCTAATAGTTATTAAAAACTGATAATGTAGCCTTTTTAGAATTTTTAATTTTGTGATGTACATTGAATCTTGCCTCTGGTCCCGGTGGTCGCGGGTTCAAACCCGGCCGGGGTCGATGGATTTTTTAGGACGTAAAAATCCAAGGAGCAAGTCTTCCGGGAGGGACTTTAAGCCGTGGGTCCCGAGTCTGAAGATTTTCAGGCTCGTAAAAAATCCTTAAGCCTGAATGAAAAGGCCTCTAAACAAAATTTACCGAATTTTCCCGTCCTAGTACTACCTTGGTTTCCTAGATGTCAGTATGAGGCGGAACGCTGACCACGTACCACTCAAAATGACATCTATACGATTAGTATGGTTCAAATTCTTCCCTGTAGGGGGGAGAGCGCCTAAATCTCTGTAAAGGGAAAACATAGGCTTACAATACAATATACATTGAATCAACCACCAAATTGGAGAACCAGGTGATTTTTGATCAAGGTTTTCTTCCTCTAGGCTTTGTTAAACCAATGAAGAACTGCAAGGCAGCAGTATGTGTACTCCAGATAAAGGGACCTTACTGGGTACTGACAGCTGGTCGAGCTGAACCCAGGTTTTTTTAACAAGGTTGTTAATTACTCCCTCACCTTTTTTCCAAACTGGCTTGAGACAGGTCTGGAGGACATACAGGGTGCTATAAAATTCCCCTAACAAATGTCTAGGACTGTAGAGAGTACTGAGGTGTTGGTATTTAGAATTGGAAACCATGTTCGGAAACTTACCGTTTCCGTGCTACAGCCGTTTGAAAACAGGCATTTTCTGAACGTACGTCACGTGTCTCAACAAGTAATAGCTTTGCGATTCGTCTAAATCGAAAATTTTCCTATCGAGTATTCCAAGACTTGGTTTTTTTTTTTAAGAAATGCCCTTTTTTTTCCAAATTTTGTAAACTGCAAAAATTGATTGCGGAGGGTGTACCCATGATTATTAATACAAGTCATGATTCAATCTCCATTTTGTTTCTTTGGTTATTGATGAGTTGAATTGTAAAACAAGTGATGTACTGTGTCACGCCTCATAATAAATAACTTGTAAAATGGTCGCGTAAAAACCACATTTTTAAACGGATGTAGCAAGGAAACGTTACGTTCCCGGACATGGTTTCCAATTCTGAATAGTATCGAGTCAGTCCACTCTACAAGTCCTAGAAGTTTGTAAGGGGAATTTTAGAGCATCCTGTATAGTGGATGGATAGGGACGAGTGGTGAAGAAAAATAAAACTTTATATATATATATATATATATACAAATTAACTAATTAACTATGATTTGAGGGAAGTAGATTATACAGGGGAAGATTGGAAAACATTGACTCAGGATAGAGATGTATGGAGAGTTTATGTCCGTGCGGCCATGAACCTATGGGTTCGATAGTGCCAGTGAGTTATATTATATATATATATATATATATATATATATATATGATATGAAAAGAAAAATGAATGCTTGAGTCGGGATTCGAACTCGAGTCTCTAAAGTCTGTACCTTTAGCGCTCTAACCAACTGAGCTACTCAAGAATTCCAATACAAGCATACAATTTTCTTATACATGTAGTATTCTCAATTCACACAAGAGGTAGCTGAAATTGTTCCAACTGCCATCTCGCGGCTAACGTAACAGTTAAGCAAATTTTTAAAGAGAATATTTACTTTATAGCAGTAACGCTTTTATATATAGATATTATAAATATATTTTTGACATTTGGCAATGAAGGCAAATATGATATGAAAAGAAAAATGAATGCTTGAGTCGGGATTCGAACTCGAGTCTCTAAAGTCTGTACCTTTAGCGCTCTAACCAACTGAGCTACTCAAGAATTCCAATACAAGCATACAATTTTCTTATACATGTAGTATTCTCAATTCACACAAGAGGTAGCTGAAATTGTTCCAACTGCCATCTCGCGGCTAACGTAACAGTTAAGCAAATTTTTAAAGAGAATATTTACTTTATAGCAGTAACGCTTTTATATATAAGATATTATAATATATTTTTTGACATTTCGCAATGAAGGCAAATATGATATGAAAAGAAAAATGAATGCTTGAGTCGGGATTCGAACTCGAGTCTCTAAAGTCTGTACCTTTAGCGCTCTAACCAACTGAGCTACTCAAGAATTCCAATACAAGCATACAATTTTCTTATACATGTAGTATTCTCAATTCACACAAGAGGTAGCTGAAATTGTTCCAACTGCCATCTCGCGGCTAACGTGACAGTTAAGCAAATTTTTAAAGAGAATATTTACTTTATAGCAGTAACGCTTTTATATATAGATATTATAAATATATTTTTGACATTTCGCAATGAAGGCAAATATGATATGAAAAGAAAAATGAATGCTTGAGTCGGGATTCGAACTCGAGTCTCTAAAGTCTGTACCTTTAGCGCTCTAACCAACTGAGCTACTCAAGAATTCCAATACAAGCATACAATTTTCTTATACATGTAGTATTCTCAATTCACACAAGAGGTAGCTGAAATTGTTCCAACTGCCATCTCGTGGCTAACGTAACAGTTAAGCAAATTTTTAAAGAGAATATTTACTTTATAGCAGTAACGCTTTTATATATAGATATTATAAATATATTTTTGACAATTTGGCAATGAAGGCAAATATGATATGAAAAGAAAAATGAATGCTTGAGTCGGGATTCGAACTCGAGTCTCTAAAGTCTGTACCTTTAGCGCCTCTAACCAACTGAGCTACTCAAGAATTCCAATACAAGCATACAATTTTCTTATACATGTAGTATTCTCAATTCACACAAGAGGTAGCTGAAATTGTTCCAACTGCCATCTCGCGGCTAACGTAACAGTTAAGCAAATTTTTAAAGAGAATATTTACTTTATAGCAGTAACGCTTTTATATATAGATATTATAAATATATTTTTGACATTTGGCAATGAAGGCAAATATGATATGAAAAGAAAAATGAATGCTTGAGTCGGGATTCGAACTCGAGTCTCTAAAGTCTGTACCTTTAGCGCTCTAACCAACTGAGCTACTCAAGAATTCCAATACAAGCATACAATTTTCTTATACATGTAGTATTCTCAATTCACACAAGAGGTAGCTGAAATTGTTCCAACTGCCATCTCGCGGCTAACGTAACAGTTAAGCAAATTTTTAAAGAGAATATTTACTTTATAGCAGTAACGCTTTTATATATAGATATTATAAATATATTTTTGACATTTGGCAATGAAGGCAAATATGATATGAAAAGAAAAATGAATGCTTGAGTCGGGATTCGAACTCGAGTCTCTAAAGTCTGTACCTTTAGCGCTCTAACCAACTGAGCTACTCAAGAATTCCAATACAAGCATACAATTTTCTTATACATGTAGTATTCTCAATTCACACAAGAAAAAATTTGCTTAACTGTTACGTTAGCCGCGAGATGGCAGTTGGAACAATTTCAGCTACCTCTTGTGTGAATTGAGAATACTACATGTATAAGAAAATTGTATGCTTGTATTGGAATTCTTGAGTAGCTCAGTTGGTTAGAGCGCTAAAGGTACAGACTTTAGAGACTCGAGTTCGAATCCCGACTCAAGCATTCATTTTTCTTTTCATATCATATTTGCCTTCATTGCCAAATGTCAAAAATATATTTATAATATCTATATATATATATATATATACACACAAAAATTATGAAAATTACATAAAATTTAAAAAACATACATAAAATTGATGCCTGAGATATCGGTCGTCCTCAACTATATATCCATCCATAGTAATTCTGCCCGAAGGCAGGTCCTTCACAGCAATCATAGCATTTTCATGCTATGCTTGCAGCTTTACTAGGGAATTGTAGGTGTGGTAGCTTCCCGTTGCTTTCCACACCGGTGAAGGATGATGATGATGATGATAATGATGGCGATGATGGCCATGTGATTTCGGGGACCGTTTGGGCCTTAACGTTTTCCTGACATTTGTCTTACAGGTGAGGAAAAACCCCGATAAAAACCTCACCCAGAAAAACTGCCCCGACTAGGGATCGAACACGGGCCCGCTGAGTGACAAGGCAGCACGCTACCTCGAGACCACAGCGGTGGACCAACTATATATATGCTGTGAAATATCAAGGAGTCATCTTCTGCTTGTACATTTTAAGTTTTACATACTGACCTGAACGATGTTTCGTAATGGATTTTAAATGCATCAAAATTGCATAATCCTAAATCATAATTTAAAATCATCTACAAATGGAAACAGAAAGAAGTATAAGAGGTATTGATTTATATTTACGAGGCGATTATCGATGTGACGAGTTTAGCTTTTTAAATTGAATATTAAAATGGAAGTTATAAAATTGGAATATATACCACACGCTTCTATTAATTTCTCGCAGCATTTTTATGGCTCAGGTTATAGCTAAGTTGTTTAGAATTTTTGTACTTCGCGGAATTACTTATAAACTGAATGGGATTTTATGACACAGCAAAATATATTACGAGCTTTCGAGAGCTTTATTTTATAAGCAACACGTTTTCACGTTAAGACTAAAAAAGGAAACTACCTTTAATCTCTGTTCTAAATGGATCCCTCTGAACGTCAATAAATTTATAGTATTATACACTGCTTAATTGAAACGGAAAATGACGTATAACGTACAATAATAAATTATGTTCATTATCCTCTGAAACGAGTATTGTAAAATTTATCAAATTATTAACACTGAATAAAAAATGGGGACTTAACATAAATTTACAGAAAACAGAATACATGTGTTTGGAAAGGATGTGGACGACCTCATACTCGAAACAGGGAAAATAAAAAAAATGTGAACTTTTTAAATATCTTGGGTAAATAATTACAAATTCAAGTACCTGTGAGACAGATGTACAGACTAAATTTACAATGGCAAAAAAATGCAACTAAGAGATTACATGGAATAATTTGGAACACAAATATTACAAAGGAAACTAAAATGTTTATAAGAGCATAATACAGAATATTTTGTCATAAGGAAGTGAAACTTGATCGTTGACGGAATTACCAAAGAATAAAATTAGAACAGTTGAATTTGATTATTTTAGAAGAAGCCTCCAAAATAAAAACAAGACAGGATAAAATAAGGAATGAATTCCTTTGGAGAGAAATGAATGTCACCACATCTGTTGTTAAGAGGATTGAAAATCAAACGCTTAAATGATATGGTCATGTACAAAGAATGGAAAATGAAAGATGACCACCCCATGGAAGAAATAAACGTGGCAGACCAAGGTGGAAATGTAAAACCTACGTCAGAACTATAATGGATGATAGGAATTTGGAAGAGGGAGATTGGAATGATAGAGATAAACGGAAACTGAAGACGGCAAACCTATAATTGGGGGAAAGCCGAAGAAGAAGAAGAAACATTGAAATGGTTACTCACTGGCACTATCGAACCCGTAGGTTCATGGCCGCGAACACTCAAACAGTAGGCAATATTATTACGCTGATAGAGGATAATCATTATCATCATAGTACATTCACGAATTTAAGCCATTTGTTGACCTGTTTCGGCCTCAAGAGAAACACCATCCAGAAGTCTTTTGAGTGGACGTCCTGGTCTTCTTCTTCCTGCAGGTTGATATCTTAACATTTATTAATTAAATAAAAATAAAACTAAGTTTTATTTTTATTTAATTAACAAATATGGATTTACATCAAGTAAACACCAACTCAATTGATTATCTTAACATTTGTTTGGGTAACTTGTGACCTTCCATTCTATTAACATGTTGCATCCATCTTGACTTATAATCAGAAATTTTGATTTTTAAAGGTTCCATGTGTAATTATTCTAATATGTCTTCCTTTTTTGTGATCTAATAGTGTGTATCCTGCAGTCCTCCGAAGGTATCTCATTTCAGCAGATCCAAGTCTCTGTATATCATTCTGTTTCAACGTCCATACTTCGCTACCATACAAAAGAGTTGGAAGAGTCAGTGTTTTTACACTTTTAGTCTTGAATGTTTTTGGACGAACCCTGACTTGATGATAGAATTCATCAACACTAATTTTTTTTTAAATTTTGATATTTTTGCATTTACATCATTTTTCTTCTTCATATGAGATATTGCATCCTAGATATGTAAAATTATTCACCTGCTCCGAAATTTTATTGTCAAGTACAATTTTACTTCTGACAGGATCTATGTCTTTAAATGCCATAATTTTCGTTTTCTCTGTAGATATCGTGAGGATAATTTTATCAAAAACAATTCTTAAACCTGATTCATCTTCCCACATTTCTACTACCTTCATGAACAAAAACAATTTTTAAACTTGAAGGTAGTACAAATGTGGAAAGATAAAGTTTCACATTCGCTGGTTGGAGCCAAGGAGGATCTTAAGAAGAGTACTAGATGATCATGAAGAAGTACTTCGGACCAAAGACAAGTGTAAAAAATTTCACAATTTCCAAACCTTTAATTGGGCAATAGTGCCATTATCATTATTATTAATATTATTATTATTATTATTATTATTATTATTATTATTATTATGAGTAGATTGGAAATCATTAGCCCCAGCTCTGGTTAGGGATGTGTGGAGAGCTTATCTCCGCGTGGACATGAACATACGTGTTCGATAATGTTAGTTAATTGTATTTATTTTTTCCAAAATATGTTGAAAATTTATATCCCCTGCGAATTCTGTATAACCAACTGACTATCACTCTGCTTTGTTCTCTGCAAATTCTACATCTCATTTATATGAAAATGAAATGAATCGTTAAAGCAAGTTTATTGTATATTTTATTCTAATAAAGGAAATTGAATGCTTAATGTTGTCATAGAAGTTCTATTATCTTATGCACGTTTCCTAAATTTATCGAGAGAAGAATATTTCCATTTGGTTTCATTGTTTTATCATCTGGAATTTTATAGTTAAGAGACATTTACATATATTGTTAATAGAGACGGAGGCTATAGAATATAAAATGAAGTTAATCACAGTGTGTGGATCAGAAACATTTACAAATTGAATTCTTAAAATAATTTTATTTTACATTGATATAGTTTAAATAGGTACAATATGAATATTTAAATGTATTCTTCTATCTCCAGTCAAGTACAGAAATAAATTAAACAGCTGATCTCTCAAAATGCCTACTGTTAAACACTTCACTAATTCTTGTCAACACAACTCTCTAAATAATCGTTTAAATCTGATATATAAAATGAATGTTTGTTTGTTTGTTCGTACTTTATGTGCAGCCATACCGTTGATTCGATTCTGATGGGGTGTTTTGCAAAATGTTCAGAAGATTCCCAGGATGATCATAGGCTATAAGAGAGTTGTGATACTCAACTCCTACACCCTTAAAAATCGCCCTTTGTGGTGGAAAACGTGAAAAAAGTAGCTCTTTGGACGCTTAAATAGCTTACGCTGCCTTAACCGTAACAAATGCAGAGAATCAATGTACACAGAAAGTAATATCTTAAAAAGCTCTACAAAAAAATCCGCGACAGCATACGTTTATGTCTTACGGATAACTTACAATAACCATTTTTCTCTTTCATTATTGCCAAGAAGATCGAGACAAGTACGTAGATTCCTGTGCAAGCGGAGCAGCACAAGACGGGTATTCGTTTACGGATAACTCACAATAACGAAATTTGTCTTTTAGCTCATTTATGCCAAGAAGTTCGAGATAAGTAGATTCCCAGGCAACACCGGTTAATCAGCACGGGGAATCTTAAAATAGTTACGATATACATTTATAATTATTTTTCATTTCACTAATACAACTAAACATAAGGAGTACATTAATTTTCGTCTTTCAGCTCATTTATGCCAAGTAGATCGGGATGAGCAGATTTCCGGACAACGCCGGGTAAACAGCACGGGGTATCTAAAAATTTACGATATTAATGTTTTCATTTACTTATTTAACTAAACATAAAACACATTCATTTTCGTATTTCAGCTCATTTATGTAAAGAAGATCGCGATAAGTAGGTTCCCGGTCAACGCCGGGTAATCAGCACGGTGCATCTAAAAAATATAAATTAATTTTTCCTTTTACTTATTCAACTAAACATAAAAGTACTTTAATTTTCATTTAGGCGTAGCAGCGCACGCCGTGTATTAGCTAGTAAACTATATAATACTACAAATTAATTTTTGAAAAGAAAAAAGAAATATCCTTTTCTTGTTAGTATGTATTGGTATATTGCGATACGAGTGTGGTAAACACTTGATACAGATCGAGGAAAAGTTTAAAAAAACGAGGGCCTTAAGCGGAGTTTTTTTTTTTAATTTCCGAGATTCCATTAAGTGTTTATCACATGAGTATTGCATACTTTTTTTTTAAATTTCCGAGATTCCATTAAGTGTTTATCACATGAGTATTCCATACCTTTTTTTTTAATTTCCGAGATTCCATTAAGTGTTTATCACATGAGTATTGCATACTTTTTTTGCACTATGAGTATTTATTTTAGTAATTAAGGTATTAACTAAACTATTAATAAACATAATTGAAGATAAATGTTAGATTTAAGAAGGTGAATTGTTATATGTGTTGCTATGGAGAAATAATAAGTATTGTTGGTCATATCGCCATCTTATATTTTTAAAACTGTAAAACCAATTTGATTTGAGATTTATTATATTATGGAGAAAGATTTAGACATTATATGCAGTGATGATGAATTAGATGAGGCGTGGAAAGCTGGATGTGATGAATTAATACCGAAATTAATACAAAATGCTGTATCACTATCAATATTTCAAAACAAATGTTTTTACTTACCGCACTAGTGTTTTGGTCATTTTTAAAGTATTGAAATTTATTTTGTTTTCATAGCAACCAATATTGCATGCGGTAATGACACATTACGATGCAGTAAGCATACAATATTAGTTACATAGTGCAAAAAATATATAAAACATCAGTTATAACAATTTAGCTATAATTTGTATACATCCTCCAAGCCAAGTTCCAATTCTAATGTAAACAAACTACATGTATGACTGCATTTTTATTGGTTGAGTAAGAAAATGTAGTTCGCTCTCTAAACCTCGAAATAAATAAAATAAAAAATTATAAAGGTCTGTAATAACTAGTACATTTTTAGATAGGTTATAAAGGAGAATATTAAAATACATAATTACAACTTAGATACATTACATTACAGAGACTTAGATCTGCTGAAATGAGATATCTTCGGAGGACTGCAGGATACACACTACTAGATCACAAAAAAAATGAACACATCTTAGAAGAATTACACATGGAATCTTTAGAAAACAAAATTTCTGATTATAAGTCAAGATGGATGCAACATGTTCATCGAATGGAAGATCACAGAATACCCAAACAAATGTTAAGATATCAACCTGCAGGAAGAAGAAGACCAGGACGTCCACTCAAAAGACTTCTGGATGGTGTTTCTCTTGAGGCCGAAACAGGTTAACAAATGGCCTAAATTCGTGAATGTACTATGATGATGATGATACATTACATAAATAGTATTTCATTGTTTAATTCTTACGCACGCGCAATGCAAAATATGTAGTTTCTATTGGGTTAGAATGGTTGCTTTCCGTAGAATTTCTTAAAAGACTAGGAAAGAAAACATTTGAAAAGCGAACAGAAACAAATTAATTTGAATGTTATCAAACATTTAACAATATATTACATTAGCCATAGAGGATGTGGTGAAAATAACAGTTGTTTATTAATTTTCCACATATTTGAATAATGTACATAATAAACACTTTTGAAATTCATGTTAAAGCACCGTTGAGGTTATGTAATAAGATGTTAATTATATAATTTTTACCTGGTAAGTCAGTCCTCAACTAAGTTATTAAACTTCTTCAAATTTAATAATTTAGTTGAGGACGACTGACTTACCAGGTAAAAATTATATAATTAACATCTTAATGTATACAACTCTTGATTATACCGTTTTCGCCAGACACCATTCTCACATACAGAGCCATACACATTCCATAATAGTTTTCTTTCAAAACATTGTAAAGTGCAAAGACGGGTCTTGTGTAGTAATAGCTTCACAGATCTTGATAAGACTTGGCTTTTCATATTTTTAAAAGCCCTTAATAACATTTGTTGGCTATATTTATTCGATTCTTTATTTATTGTGTTGTATCATTATGCATTTTGACTGTTACCATTAAAATTTTGAATTGATCTACTATTTCAAATGTGTATATTTTTATCAGAACTTCTTTTTTTTTCCATCTGGAGTCATATATTTCTTTTTTTTTTTTTTCATTAATTTCCAGACACATCTTTTTTCGTTAGATTCAAGGACGGTGAAAGCTTCTGTTAGTGCTCAAAGGACTTTCCAATTATTAATTAAATAAAAATAAAACGTAGTTTTATTTGATTTTCATATTTATTATATAATTCAGTGCCAGCTGTTTCGGTACACTGTACCTTCTTCAGACATGTTAACAAATTATGAATTGTGTTCCAACTGATCTAAGCAACAATACAACAATATTTATTTAAATTTTTTAATTTAGCAAAGGGGATTCATTCAGATCAAGTTGAGAATTTAACAGTTTTTTACTACTTTTAAATGTATTAATTTCTACAGCCTCCAAAAGATCTAACTTCTTACCCTTATCACAAATATGTAAAATTTAAAAATTTGGATCGAAACAATGATTAAATTGGAATAGGTGGTTAGTATATTTTGAATTTTCTAAATTTCTGTTATATGCTCTCATGTGTTCCTTTATCCGAGAGATAAAAGGTCTAGCAGTTTGTCCTATATAGACATTGTCACATGTGCCACACTTCAATTTATATACACCTGATAATTTTTCTTTTTTGTTTTGGTTTTATTGTTTTTTATTATATTTTGTAGAGTTTTATTAGTGACACTTTTGAAATCCAGAATGGGTTGAAGCAAGGAGATGCACTATCTCCTCTACTATTTAATTTTGTACTAGAGCATGCCATTAAATCTTTAGAGAATGAGGAAGGCTTACAACTCAATGATATTAATAAGCTGTTAGTTTATGCTGATGATGTAGTACTACTGTCCGATAGCGAGGAGATACTAAAGGCCAACACGCACACACTATTGAGTAACACTAAGAAATTGGGACTGGAAGTAAATATCAGTAAAACTAAATATATGGTCACACGTAGAAATTCAGTATATAATGGAAATGGACAGCTAATGACAAATGAGGGAAATTTTGAGGAAGTGGCTGAATTCAAATACCTAGGAACAATAATCACAAATAGGAATGAGATGCACAAAGAAATTAAACATAGGCTCAATTCTGGAAATGCTTGCTATTATGCATTGCAGAGACTTTTGATGTCCCAACTCCTTTCAAAAAACGTCAAGCTGAAAATATATAAAACTATTATTCTACCAGTTATATTATATGGGTGCGAAACATGGACTCTTACTTTAAGGGAGGAAAGGATATTACGAGTATTTGAGAATAAAGTTCTTAGGAAAATTTTTGGACCAAAGAGAGATGAACAGACAGGTGAATGGAGAAGACTACATAACAATGAACTACATGGTCTTTATAGGAAGCCAGATATAATAAGAACAGTTAAGTCTCGTAGACTGCGATGGGCAGGACATGTTGCACGTATGGGGAATGAAAGACGTGCATGGAAGCTTCTTGTAGGAAAGCCAGAGGGAAAACGCCCAGTTGGTAGGCCAAGAATGAGGTGGGAGAACAACATTAAGTATGATTTGAGGGAAGTAGATTATACAGGGAATGATTGGAAAGCATTAGCTCAGGATAGGGATGTATGGAGAGCTTATGTCCGCGCGGCCATGAACCTTCGGGTTCGATAGTGCCAGTGAGTAAGTAAGTAAGAGTTTTATTAGTATTAAATGCCACATTAATGTTCAACTTTTTAAAGTGTTTAGATATTTTATTTGAAAGTGGGCCTATGTATGGCATTATGTCCACATAACCTAATAACTATATGGATTTGGTGAAAATATTTATCGTTTTCTGCACCCAGAGTCTCTAACCACTTTTTCTAGAGCTATGTTAAATAAACGACATGATAATGCGTCTCCAGGCGCAATCCTGTGTTACATTCCAATCCATTACTTAATTTCGTTTGTATCTCTACTTTACATTTTATCTCTGTCAATGTCATTCTTACCAGTCGTGCCAGTTTGGACGGGAGTAATTTTTAATTCCATCATCGCTAATATTAATTGTTTCCTGTTTCTACCTTTGCAATCGCAACCACATAAAATTTCCTGTGGGAAAAAATACCTTGTGAACAGTGCGAGGGAACTTTGTGTTTTCATTAACTGTACCTGACCAATACCCCCTTTTATTGGGGGTGGGGAGAAATTAGAGATCACCTGAAATATTTCTGTTACTAGAATTCAATTTAGAATATTGAAATAATACATAAATAGGTTTTTCATATTTAATGGAAATGTGAACAAAGTGGTTGTCCAGTGATTGGCAGAACAGTTATTGATGATGCTCCACATATCCTGCTCTGCTCTCGTTTTATCTCAACAAGTGCTATCCAAATCCTGTGATATCTGTGTCCCTCACGACAAAAGGGTTACAATCGAAAGTAAATGCATTTAATCAGTCAAAACCAAATTAGTCTTTGGTCACATTACATGTGTTAAGCATTGCATTCTACAATAGACAAACTCGCTATCCATATATTCATTTTAGGAACCAAACCACACATACATATAATATTGTCAAAATCAAAATGAAATAAAAAATAAAAATCATTTAATGCTGGAAAACGATTAAAATAAAATTAATTAAACATATTTAATTTAATCTAGCCACCCCTGAATGAGACCAAAGTCTTGTGCTCAGGGATGGATTCTTATACATATTAAAATATATACCTGTTGGCAGGTGTCGTCGTCCTCAACTGTGTTAAAATACTAAATTTAAAATGTTATCTGTAGGTCTTTCGGAAGCTAACTTCCATCATCAGCAGGATGAATGTCCACTACTAGTTACTGTTGTATACTTGAAGTGTCGTTAGTAGCAAGTGACTTATTTTTAACGATCTCGTATAGTGGATTGTACGACTAGGATGTGTTCTCATTGAATAGTAACGTATTGTGTATTTATTGTATAATTTCAAGATCTTCCATTATATTTATCTTTGCTGGATGTTTTTCTTTGTGCACTGTTGTTAGAGTGTTTTCTATTGTGTCCATTCGGTGACCAGGGTTAATGATATGTTTGGCATAGCTTGATTTACCACCCGTGTACATAAAATCTTTGAGGTGTTCCCTATATCTTGTGTTACAGTTTCTACTTGTACTGCCCAAATAAAACTATTACAATTGTATAGGTTAGTTTATAAATTCTAAATTAAGAAAAATAATGCATGTTCAGAAAATGTTCTACAAGTTATTGGATAAACAATACTGAAATGGTTGGGCAGGTAAAAAGGATGTCACATGACAGGGTACCTAAGATGATATTAAACTTTGAAACGGAGGGCAACAAAATAAAGGGGAGACAAAAAGAATTAGCAGATAGCTATGGAGAAAATAGGGATTTATGGAGAAGTAACATTTACAATGAGTTGAAGGGAACCTACTGCATTATAGAAAAAATATAATAAAATTATTACTGTTATTATTATACTTACTCACTGGCACTATCGAACCCATAGGTTCATGGCCGCACGGACATAAGCTCTCCATACACCCCTATCCTGAGCTAATGCTTTCCAATCATTCCCTGTATAATCTAGTTCCCTCAAATCACAGTTAATGTTATTCTCACACCTCATTCTGGGTCTACCAACTGGGCGTTTTCCCTCTGGCTTTCCTACCCAAGCTTCTATGCATGTCTTTCATTCCCCATACGTGCAACATGTCCTGCCCATCGCAGTCTACGAGACTTAACTTTTCTTATTATATCTGGCTTGCTATAAAGACCATGAAGTTCTTTGTTATGTAGTCTTCTCCATTCACCTGTCTGTTCATCTCTCTTTGGTCCAAACATTTTCCTAAGTACTTTATTCTCGAATACTTGTAATCTCCTTTCCTGCCTTAAAGTAAGAGTCCATGTTTCGCACCCATATAATATAACTGGTAGAATAATAGTTTTATATATTTTCAGTTTATCGTTTTTTTGAAAGGAGTTTACTATTATTATTATTATTATTATTATTATTATTATTATTATTATTATTATTATTATTATCATATGCTTTTTTATTTTTGGGTTCTTAACTACTTTAAGGCCACACATTTACTTTTCCTTGTGAATGAGCAAGCAAATTACTGTGGTTTTAGTTGCTGAAAATGCTGGGAGATTTTTTTAGGAAGAGAGCTAGCAAGGCGAGAGAGGTGTGATGAAGATAGCTAATTTAGCACAGTGCATACCTGCAGCTTCTTGTTAAACAGGATCTGGTAATCAAGCCAGTCGCTCAGCAGAATGGTTTTGTATAAACTTTGTACCTTGTCTGTTTAGTGACGCTTTGAGACGCTCGCTCGTTAAGGAACGCCTGCTTGGACTGGTTAGGCAACCCACCAACCATATTTGCCACTTGCTTCCAGTGAACATACTTCATGCCTGACAACCCTGATTTTCACTCATTACTTATATTATAATTACTCAATACCACCGCATCTTGAAGTTCAGTATTAGTTTAATCAGAAGTTTTTATTTAATATGTTTTAGATTAATGTATTCAACATCAACACCCTGTGCCCAATATTAAGTTTAGGATCGTATGTTCACATTTACAGTGGTGTTAAAAAGAGATCACATATTTAGGAATTAAAATAAATAAAAATGGGAGTTATGAAGAGGAAATAAGAAATAGAAATAATAAAGGAATATTTGCTTGCTTGCCTCAATGGAATATTGTGGGATAAAAATATAAGTAATAAAAAATAAAATGAATATATATATATATATATATATATACATGTATATCATATAATTGTTAAAAGCATCATTACTTATGGAGCAGAACTTTGGCCATTAACAACAAAAACAAATAAGTACCTTTTGGCAACGGAAATTGATTTTATACGAAGGCCCGCAAGAATTTCAAGAAGAGAAAAAATTAGGAACTCAGTTATAAGGGAGAAAATGAAGATTGAAGACACTATTTTAGATTATATTAAATGTTCTTTAGGGTACACTCGTGAATATCTATTATTATTTTTACACTGATTTCCTTTAAATCTCTTGATTGTAAAGGGGGAGGACAGGGACTCTATAATGGTTTAATATTTTTGAGGAAAATAAATCAATGGTGACAATATAATAATTTAAAAACGTTTTTCTTATTTTTTGTTATATGATTTATTGTAATTGTAATTATATCCTAACTTATTCATCAATTAATCATTTAGGATGAATAATTATAGCCATACTTCTCTCAGCAATTAAGAAGGTACGGACATGTCCAGCGAATGGAAGAGGATCGACTACCAAAATCTGTTTTGCAATGGTAACCTGAGGGAAGACGAAGCAGAGGAAGACTTAAAACCTCCTGGAGTCAGGGAATATGTTTATATATGAAGGAGAAATATCTACAACCAGGAGATTGGATGGACCGACAAAACTGGCTATTAGGAATCGGACGATGACAAAGACATTAATCAATCGATGATCTATCTATTTCCTTCCACCGTTCATCTCTTTCCTTCCAGTCACCTATCTCCTCCTTCAAATTCATAATTCCCTTAATCCATGTCTTATTTGGTATCCCTCTTCTTTTCCTCCGATTTGGAAACCACCTCAATCTCCTAACTGACAATCTATCTTCATTCATCCTCTTCGCGTGTTCAATCCATTTAATTGTTTGTTTCCCAGAAATTTCGTTAATGCCAATTTTTTCTCTGATCCTGTCTAATGTAGAGCGTCGTGCAAATCTTCCTAAAATTATTTTTGTAGATTGCAATTTTGACTTTAATTTGGCATTTATAATACATGATTACTCTCCATAAGTCATTAAACGTCTTGCTTTCACTCATAGTATTCTGCTCAAGAGCAGGTCTTTCACTGCAAACTCAGCATTCTCCACTATTTCCTTAACTCAGCTTTCCTGTTTTGTATCTACATACAAACAATTTATTTTAATACTGTCTATCATCTGATCCTCCATTCGATGAAGATGTTACAAGTAACTAACTAAATCACTGGCACTATCGAACCCGCAGGTTCATGGCTCTCCATACATCCCTATCCTTTATATAACGTTTTCCAATAATGCCCTGTATAATCTCGATTGAGGGTCTTTCCACTTTTCAGCGGTTGCCCTTTTACCAGCCGGCTGCTGGCCCTTCACATCCACATGTGTCAATCACAGAGGTAGATGATCAACAGCCAGTGTAGGGGTGACATGTGGTTAGCATGTCGAGTCCCCCAGCCGTTATAGCTGGTTCCTCAACCTGGAGCCGCTACTTATTGTAGCTACCCAATTACCTCACGATGCTGGGTGGGCACGGTCCCATACTGGCCGAAATACCACGAGAAAATGTCTTCCCCCATGGAAACTCGAACCAGCGCAAGTCCCGTAGCTCTGCGCCAAGGCTTTCTACCTTAACCGCTCGGCTACGGCGCGGGACCCCTGTATAATCTACTTCTCTCAAATCATAGTTAATGTTATTCCCCCACCTGATTCTTGGTCTACCAACTGGGCGTTTTCCCTCTGGCTTTCCTACAAGAAGCTTTCATGCATGTATTCCATTCACGCCACTTGTCCTGCCTATCGCAGTCTACGAGACTTAACTGTTCTTACTATATCTGACTTCCTATAAATACCATATAGTTCACTGTTATGTAGTTTTCTCCATTCGCTCTCTGTTCATCTCATGTTGGTTCAAAAAGTTCCCTATGAACTTTGTTATCAAATAATCGTAGTCTCCTTTCCTCCCTTAAAGTAAGAGTCCATGTTTCGCATCCATAAAATATAATTGATAGAATAATAGTTTTATATATTTTCAGTTTAAACTATTTTAATTTGTTGAGGATGACTGCCATTTCAGGTACAATTTGATTGTTCTAAATAGTTTACTTTAAGGCCCACAGTTCGATACCATACAAAAGAATTGGAAGACTCAGTGTTTTGTGCACTTGTAATATTGAATTATTTTGGACTAGTAAAGAATACAAAGATTTATTATACCGGGCTTCCAATATAAACCCGGACAGGCCTCACGGGATTTCACCCGTCAGGCAGCGCTCTCTCCTCGTCCGCATTTCACTCTGCCAACCGCTCGTCCTTGAACTAGTCAGTTTACTATCGTTCGACAAGATGAGACGTCAGCTGACATTAGAGCAGCGCATTTATGTGTGTAAATGTTATTATAAATACGAATCAGCTCGTCGCGTTCGCGACGAATTTATTCGTAACTTCCCTGGACAAATACCTCCTTCCAGATCGACAATCCACTATCTTGTGACTAAATTTGAGACCACTGGTTCAGTACAAAATAAGAAACACTCGCTTCCCAGATCTAACAGTGTGTGATTTTTTTTGTGGGGTAGCCTGAAAGACAAAGTGTACAAAACAAATCCGCACACATTGGAAGAACTGAAGAACAACATAAGAAATGAAATCAGAAACTTGGCAGTGCCCGAACTACAGCGTGTCAAACTAAATGTGTTTACTCGGTATAATGCCTGTTTAACTGCGGGAGGACAACATTTCCAGCATTTTCTATAAGGTAAGAAACAGTTCAAGGACGGGTGGCAGGCAGGGTGAATTGCGAGAGGAAGAGACAGCACTGCGTGCCGGGTGAAACTCCGTAAGGCCGGTCCGGTTTTATATTGGAAGCCCGTTAGATGAAAGTGTTTGATACATCATTAAAAACATTTCACAAGAATTTCTATTTTACGACTTAAAAAAAGTATTAACATTTAAATGATTTTACGAATAAAATACGCGCTTATTAATTATCATGGTTTTTATCTGTGAACAACTACAATTATACCAATTCATTATTTTATTACTAAATTAATATTTGTTGAATAAAGCTAAATCAAAAACATGAATCTATATAATGACATATTATTTAATTATTCACATTGCTTCTGTTATATAACTTCAAAGATAATAATTGAATACCTATTAGTTTCTGAAATTATATTTCAATTGTTCTGATATATAGCATTATAGTTTATTAAATGATCGTACAGATATTCATTTTTTAATTAAAATATGAATGGAATGAACATGAATGGTGATGTTATTCTATGTAACAAATTAATAATCATTATACAGGTAAAAAAGAAAACAAAGAGTACACATTATTTGTAATAAAGAAAATTTAAATATATACACCGTGTTCCAAAATGTTGTACGGGAATTCAATGTTGTTTAATTTCACTTACATGATATATACATAAAAACACAACTTACATGGGATTAAAGGGAAACTATTCGAGTTTTCATAACATAATTTATGAGTGTTTGATGTGAGCACGTTTCGTTCGTTACACGGCACACATCTAGCCGATAGGTGAATTCCTCCCAAACTTTGGAGAGTATATTTGGAGTAAGCAATAATCCTTCTTCTCAAGTCTGGAAAGAAGATGTGAAGTGGTGGTACGTACACATAGTACTTCACATACTACCACAGGAAAAAAAAAAATCACAAGGCGTGAGATCGAGAGAGCGAGGAGGCCATTAGGAATAGACCATGTCATCCGGACCGGCTTCTATACAAGAGTCGCCATTTTCACAAATTTAACGCTGTGACGTAATAATGACAAGAAACAAATTACTGAATACAGGATACGAAACTTTCACAGTTTTTCTTTCATTATAGCTATTAATCAAGCATCCAATTTCGTTTTTAAGGCTATACCAACTACTTAAAACCCCGGCCATCATTTTGGAACACGGTGTATAATTTCTGTGTAGACAAACAGTTTTCGAATACTTTTCAAATGCACATTGGATTGAAGCAAGTAGATGCACTATCTCCTCAACTATCCAATTGTGTACTAGAGCATACCATAAAATATTTAGAGGAAAAAGAATGCCCACAAATCAATCGTAGTAATAATCTGTTAGTTTATGCTGATTTTTAATATTATTAGGCGATAGTGAGGAGATACTAAACGCAAATTCACACATTTTATTCAGTAACACTAAGATATTGAGGCTACAAATAAACATCAATAGAACTAAATATATGTTCATATATAGAAATATATTTGGCCTATATAATGGAAATGAACATTTAACTAAAAATGACAGAACATTTTGATCAAGTACCTGATTTCAAATCCTAGGTATAACTGTTACAAAAGTAATGACATAAGGAAGTTGATTAAACGTGGGTTCAATTCTGGAAATACATGCTATTTTGCACTACAGGGTCTCTTGTCCCAACTTTTCCCAAAAAAAACATTAAACTGAAAATACATAAATCAGTTGTTCTCCCAGATATATTATATGGTTGCGACACATGGGCTCTTACTTTATGGAAGGGAGAAGATTACGAGAATTCGAGAATAAAATTATTAAGAAAATCTTTGGTCCAAAAAGAGATGAACAGACAGGCGAATAAAGAAACTCCATAACAGAGATCTACATGATATTTACAGGAAACTAGGAAACTAGATGTAATACGACGAGTTAAGCCTCGAAACCTGCGATGGACAGGACACGTGGCACGAACTGGGGAATGGAACACTGTCATGGAAGCTTCGTGTAGGAGAGCCAGAGGATAAAAGCGCAGTTGGTAATCCAATAATGAGTTGGAAAGTAAGAGTAACCATTGTTTGAGGGATGTAAATTATACAGGTGATGATTGGAAAACATTAACTCAGGATAGATATGTATGGAGAGTTTATGTCCGCACGGCCATGAACCTACGAGTTTGATAGTGCCATTGAGTTAGCTAGTACTGCTGTTTATTTTACCTCTTCTTGGATTCGTGTCTCCAAAATAAATTTATATTGCTAAGTAACTAAGTAGCTAACTAACTTACTGGCTACGCAGAGATAAGCTCTCCATACATCCCTATAATGAGTTAATGCTTTCAAATTATCCCCCCGTATAATCTTGGTTAATATTATTCCACCACTTCATTCTTGATCTGCCAACTGGGTGTTTTACGTCTGGTTTTCCTACAAGAAGCTTCAATGTACCTCTTCCATTCCCATTCGTCCCACATGTCCTACTCATCGTAGTCTACGAGACTTAACTGTTATTATATCAGGATTCTTTGTTACGACCACCAAATTATAAACATAGATGTTAAATTTTGGGCAGACGAGGTTAGGAGAGAACTCCACAATATTGGGATGGGCTGGATATGGGAAAAAGGGACTGAAAATCGCAAGAACGTGTGGAGAATAATAAGGAGGAGGTACTTAGATATAAACCAACAAGATACTTTCGCCGAATGTACAGGAAAACGCTCACTGTGTTTACAAAGAGACCTAAAACACGTCTGGGGAAAAGAATCGTATATACTCAACCTAGGATTTAAAGATAGATCAGGGCATGCTTGGTTTAGGCTAGGGGCATGGAAATTGCAAAAAATTAGCTACGAGCACGATATGCGAATATGTCCAATGTGCGGGAAATTTGAAGATGAGATACATATATTAGGACAATGTAATGATTTAGAATATTGGAGACGTCAGTTATTACCGGAAAGATTTCTAAATTCAAATCGGGAAAGATTGGCATGCTACGAGTTATTGGTAATCCAGAAAATTGGATAAACTTGGGTAAATTTCTGGACAAAACGCGGAAAATAAGAACAACACTCATTCATGAATAAATATATGTTATCAAAATGCAATAACATTAATTCTTAATAATTATATATAAATTAATTAATGTATAATGCTATTGTGTTATTATTTAATTGTAATATTACTGTGTTTTCTTAAGTAATTGCAATGTTACGGTTTTTTTAGTGTTAGTGCTATTGTGTTTATTATTTAATTGTAATATTACTGTGTTTTCTTTATGTAATTGTAATGTTATTGCTTTTTTTAGTGTATAATGCTATTGTATTATTATTTAATTGTAGTATTATTGCGTTTTCTTTATGTAATTGTAATGTTATTGCTTTTATTTTTGTTTTGTTGTTTATTTTTCTTCACACTAGTAGCAATTATTTCTTTATTGTAACGGACTGTCAAAAGCACGTACGGCTTACTGCCCGTGCGACCCATATTTGTAAATAATATTGTAAATATCTTACTTTTGTCTAATAAAGTCCTACTACTACATATCAGGATTCCTTTAAAACGATGCAGCTCACTGTTAATCAGTCTTCTCCATTCACCTGTATAACTAAGTGCTTTATTATTATTATTATTATTATTATTATTATTATTATTATTATATTATTATTATTATTATTGTTGTTGTTGTTGTTGTTAATTGCTTACAAATTAGTAGGGTTACAGTTTTCGTTAAGATATAAAATGAGCAAAAACTATTTTTCGGAGTGAAATACGATGTTTTTATAGAAACTGTACTTTGAATTGAGTGAATATGTGGAGAAGAACAGCTCTACTGAGTTCATAATTTTGAATGTAAGAAAGTGTGTAAGAAATACAGTACAGTTCACACATATAAAGCAGAAATATTTTGCCGTATTTCAGATGTAGCGCCTGCGCACTAGCTATGTCGGCACTTTTAACGTGCGCTAGGAAAAACGTATGTATACAGTTAGGCATCTTACGAAGTGATGTGGTGGAGACAGAAAAAAATCCTGTCAGCTACAAAAATCTATAAAATCTGTGTTGCTGTATTATTCAACAAAATATTTTTATCAACGAAAGAGTTAACTGCAAGAATTTCCGTTGGGAAAATACATACAATAAATAGAAAATTGAGAGAAGGCAAAATTAAGGCTCAGAGAAGATTCTTGTATTAACGGATTCTGAAAGAATGAACGTACTGAGGCTGTTTTCATGAAAATATATTTGAAAAAATTACTCATGTTCACCGATATCCTATCTAGTAGATACTGAAATTTATTATGACAATATATATATATTTTTTTCAACTTCATACAACATTCTAACAAATATATTAGTAAGCAGACTTACTTCCTATATTGATGAAATTCTAGTAGATGATCAATGTGGGTTTAGAATAAACAGGTCTACAACAGATCAGATTTTTTGTATCAGATTTTAGGAAATAAATGGGAATATAATGACACTGCATGTAGATTTCAACTGCATGTAGATTTAAAAAAAAAGAATATAGGCCTAAATCAATTAAGAGAGAGAAGTTACGTATTATCCTACTACAGTTAGGTTAGACTAAAGGTTAGACTTATTCGAATGTCTTTAAAAAAGAGTAGCGTGCATGAAGTCAAGCAGTTTCCGGAAAATTTTAAAATTCACAATTAATTAAAGCAAGGAGATGCGCTATCTCCTCTACTATTCAATTCTATACTAGAGCATACCATCAAATCTTTAGACGTTGAAGAAGGTCTACAGCTCTATGGTATTAATAAGCTTTTAGTTTATGCTGATGATGTAGTACTATTAGCTAATAGCGAGGAAATACTAACAGCCAAAACACACACCCTAATGAGTAACACTAAGGAATACGGACGAGAAGTAAATATCAATAAAATTATATATGTTCACACATAGAAATACATTATATAATGAAAATGGACAGTTAATGACAAATGAGGGAAATTTTGAATAAGTGGTTAAATTCAAATACCTAGGGTAAAAATACAAATATTAATGAGATGAGCAAATAATTTAGACTTCGGCTCAATTCTGGAAATGAGTGCTATTTTGCACTACAGGGACCTTTACATATACGTTTCTATTAAAAACATTAAACTGTTAAAACAGGAACCAGGTGTATTATATGGATGCGAAGCATGCATTTTTACTTTAAGAGAAGAAAACGTTCACGAATATTTAAGAACATACTTCTTAGGACATTTTTGGACCAAAGAGATGAACAGACAGACAAATGGAGAAGATTACATAAGGGTGAGCTACATGATCGTTATAGGAAACCAGATATAATAAGAACAGTTAAGACTCGAAGACTGAGATGGGCAGGACATGTGGCACGAATGGGGAATGGATGAGGAGGATGCAAGCTTCTTGTAGGAAAACCAGTGTGAAAATGCCCAGGTGATAAATCACGAATGAGGTGGGAGATTAACACTAACCACGATTTCAGGGAAGTACATTATACAGGTCATGAATGGAAAACATTAACTCAGGATAGGGATGTATGGAGAGGTTATTTCCGCGCGACCATGAACCAAGTAGTTTGTTATTTTCAGTGAGTTCGTTATCATCATCATCATCTGCATTCATGGATTAGGTCTGTTGACCCGTTCCGACTTCCGCCCATCTCTTTCTAGATCTGCCCACATCTCGGATGCCTTTAGGTTTGTATTTTATTTGTGTTGGATATCTATCTTCATTCATTCTGTCTATGTGTTGCTTCCATATTTTGTCCATATGTATCTGTTTTTATCAGTTATTGCAAATATTTCAAGTTCCTGTCTTATTTCTGTGTTCTTGATTCTGTCTTCCTTAGTGCACCCTTTAACAGATCTCAAAAATTTCATTTCTGCCGCCGTAATCCTATTTAGATCTTGTTTTTTATGTATCCAGGCTTCTGAATCATAGACCTGGAGCTCACAAAAGGGCAGGGGCGCTTACTCCCTGGAGTGGACTACCTATTTCAAGGGTTCCACTCTGTTACCCTGTGAGTTCGTTATATAGTTAGAAATCGAAGAAATTGATGAATTCCAATTCATTGAAGCGAATAGAACACGATTACATTAGAAACGTCAGTCGACAAATTGAAGTTGAAATCTATTTTCCTGATTCTGACAGGATTAAACAAGTGAACATCCCGGTTTTTAATCGGTAACACACTTCAACGTAAACTTCTGACTGCTGCGCCCTTACTTTTTAAAACAAACTGGCTACGTGTCTGATTTCAGAATTGGAAATTGTCTATATCTATACGATTTCTGTTTTCCTGTAGGTTCGGCAACTGACAGCAGAAAATAGCAAATAGATATCAAAATATATGCGGTCGTGTCTTAGAAGAAGTTGTTTCGAGTCTCCAGACCAACATTCTGCGTGTTTTTCATGTTTATAACTTGGAGATGAAGGGTGGGGGTTGACATTGGGATGGTGGGGGGAGAAATTGAATCCGTGACTTGTGTTGCTTAACTTAAAAAAAAATACGAGGGTAAAAAAGTTGGAGATATGATCCATCTCATGACTCTCCTATTTAGTTAATGTGTTTCTCATGGTTATCGCTGGCATCAGAAAGGAGGTCAAGCAGAAAGACATTTCAGAATATTCCATTTTATATATTAAACTGAAATATACCTGAAATACATACACATTTCCTTATGATACGATTATTCGTAAAATAAAAATTTCGGCTATTTGTTACAACACGTAAAGCGACGTTTTTAATTACTTCATAAACTCCCATCAAATTTTAGTCTTAGGGTCCCATTTTTCAAATTATTTCTCACCATTAACAATGATTTTTACAAGTTTTCTAACGATTATTTCAACATATTTTTTCTATGATACTTAATTACACACGTAGCACGAAGACGTGGCAGCCATACTCACTTTAAAGAATATTCTAAGCGGAAAAAAAGTTGCATTCCAATGCAGCCAACATAGAATGTGTATTAATTAACTGTACATATATATTTCACAATTTCAGAACTTACTGTTTATTTTTCGGCGTTGCACTTTTTCACAGGTTAGAGTGTTTAAATTGCGTTAGGTTAGCTCTTTGGTTGGTCTTTCACAGGTTAGAGCACTTAAATTGCGTTAGGTTAGCTTTTAGGTTCGTTAAATATCATGTATATGTTGGCTGCATCCCGTGATTCCATAGTGTAAACCGCTCCGCGTTTGTTGGCGCATGCTCATGGTGTATGATTGGAACTTAGAAAAATTTTCGCGTCACATGTTGTACAATATCCCCAAAATGTCTTTATCTTGATTAATAATAAAATCATTAACAACAATATTACTAATAATATGTGTGTGTGTGTATGTATGTATCCCAAACGTCATGTATGGAGACATGGGTGCTCACCTTGCGGGGGTTTACTAACCAAGATATTTTAGTCACGTCGGCCGCGGTGGACCAGTGCTTATGTCCTCGCCTCTGGTCAGGAGGGTGGCAAGTTCAAACCAGACCGGCTTTGATGTATTTTTTAGGATGGAAGAATCCAAGAAGCGTCCACTGCTGTGGTCTCGGGGTAGCGTGCTGCCTTCTCACGCAGCGGGCCCGGGTTCGATTCCCGGTTGGTACAGTTTTTCTGGGTGAGGTTTTTATCGGGGTTTTTCCTCACCTGTAAGACAAATATCAGGAAAACTTTAAGGCTCAAACGGTCCCCGAAATCATATGGACATCGCAATCATCATCATTCATATTCATCTTAGGGTTAAGCTTAGGATTAGGGACTCTCCTGGCGCACCATTACCATCATCATCACCCATCATATAATCGGGGCAACGTAACCCCGCCTTCTAGGCGCCCCAACCTCAGAAGTGGGTTACAAGTACGCCATGCCAGGAGATAAACCAGGAATGTCGAAAGACAAACCTGGGGCATTAAAAAAAAAGAAAGAATCCAAGGAGCAAGTCCTCCAGCCGTGGGTCCCAAGTCTGAAGATTTTCACGCTCGTAAAGATCCTTAAGCCTGAATAAATAGATCTGTAAGCAAAATCCACCGATCACAACGTCCTAGCAATACCGTATTTGCCTGTTAGATGTCTCATTGGGTAGGTGTGTTGACCGCATGGCATCCATGACATACATTCAATCACTCACTTTGAGAATTCTCCTCACCATTGAGGGTTTTCTCCAACCAATCATAGTAAATAACACGAGTTAAAAAATACATAAATGGCTACAGACTTATAAACTATGAGTTTGTAACAAACATTCACACATTTCCCATAATTAAAGTTCTCCATCGTTCTCTGTCCTCTGTTTCTTCATCCGTTACACGAAATTTCCTCATTGACTTTTAAATTTTATTCTTCCAGGTTGTTCTTTGTCTCCATGACATCTATGAGTAAATAAGGTAACTAAAATTAACTTGGTCTAGTAACTCCTTACAAAGGAGAGGCTATATTTAAACAATGGGCTACGCCATTATAGATACACAGATAGTGGGGCTCAAGAGACTGCTGGCTCATGGTCTGAGCCTGAGCAATAATAAAGGGCAGGACGGGTAAAAGGGAGAGTTGTAGTTTCTCCTCATGGCAATGGACCGAATAAAAAAATGGCGGTATGTACCATGGGAGAAGAATCTGATGTGCCGGATCCGGAAGACTACCTACAACTCACAAAATAATACCGTTGTATAGACTTCATTCCATTCATCCTTATTATACTGGGACAGCGAAATAGATATTTCAGGCCGCGATGCTCAGAGCTGTCTGCCCACCCAGTGCGAATAAGGGACTAAAAAAGCAAACTCGGTAGAACAGGACAATGAAAGAAACAAGCTTGGAGGAAGGTTTACGGAAAAAATAGAGGAATGGAAATTGGACATAGAATCTTGAAATAAATGGAATATATTTATAAAACCTAACAATAAATAAATTATTTTACAAACTTATTTTAGCTTCATCAACTTTTAAAGACTCGAGGTAGCCTTGTCACGTAGCGGGCTCGGGTTCGATTTCCGGTCGGGACTGGCTTCTGGGTGAGGTTTTTTCGGGGTTTTTCCTCACCTTTAAGACAAATGTCGGGAAGCTTAGGGCCCAGCGGTCCCCGAAAATCATCCGGCCATCATCATCCTTATCATTATTATCATCATCCTTCATCGGTGTGGAAAGCAACGGGAAGCTACCACATCTATAATCCCCTAATAAATCTGCAAAGCATAGGATGAAAATGCTATGATTGCAGTGAAAGACCTGCCTTAGGGCAGAATTACTATGAATGGAACTTTTAAAGTATATTAACTAAAAACTAAACTAACTCACTGGCACTATCGAAACCGCAGGTTTATGGCCGCGCGGACATAAGCTCTCCATACATCCCTATCAGGAGCTATTGTTTTCCAATCATCCCCTGTATAATCTATTTCCCTCAAATCACGGTTAACGTTATTCTCCCACCTCATTCTTGGTCTATCGACTGGGCGTTCTCCCTCTGGTTTTCATACAATAAGCTTCCATGACCCTCTTTCAAATTCTATTCGTGCCATATGTCCTACCTATAGCAGTCTACTAGACTTAACTGTTCTTATTATGTCTGGTTTCCCATAAAGATCATGTAGCTCAATTTTATGCAATCTTCTCCATTCGCCCATCTGTTCATCTCTTTTTGGTCCTAACATTTCCTTAAGGACTTTATTCTCAAATACTCATAAAGGTATTTTAGTTGACACATTTTAATTTTTGTTTCCTTGTCAACTAGGCCTACACCTCTGTAGTTTCGGGGAAAAGTCGCTGTCTCGTAAGTAGCGGGCCCAAATTTGATCCCCGATTGGAACAAGTTACCTGGCTAAAATGTTTCCGAATTTTTCATCACCTGTGATCAAATGACAGATATCTTAAAGGCAAATGGTCGCCGAACATCATCTCCCCATCATAATATTAATTCATATCATATTCGCCTTGTTCAGTACAAATGTGGGAGTGAATGAGTGTATTATGTATTAAACGTTCTTGTTGTCTTGGAGATGGCTTTGGCATTGAGTTGACCGCTTATCCACAGAGGACCTCCACATCCTTCTGTGGTCAAAACAGTAAGAGTGATGCAGTGTTACAAATCCTCTCCTGACAGGAAATGTCACTATAAAGGCCGGGTGACTTAGGCCATTTAAGTACACCTACATTAAAGATGTTAAAAATACTAAGGAAAGAGATAGAGAAATGGAAATAGATATTATTATTATTATTATTATTATCATTATTGTTAATATTATTAATATTAAGATAAATTTTAGAATCAGATAGGAAAATTTATTGTGAAATTGAGAAAAGAATTGGTGAAGGAAGAAAAGTAATTGGAATGTTATATTCAGTAATATGGAGTAAATATATTGCAAATACAATAAAGATACTGATATTTAAATCATTAGAACAAAGTGCTTGTTGTATAGTGTGGAGGCCTGGACTTTATATAGATAGAAAGAAAGAAAACATTTTGACTACAGAGATGGATTTTTGGCGAAGGGCATCAAGAAAATCAAGAAAGGCGAAAATTCGGAAAGAAAATATTATAGATATTATTAATGTTAAACATAATACTATGGAAATAATATAAGAACCAAGATTGAAATGGTATGGACATCTGAAGAGGATGGAGAATAATAGAATCCCAAGAATGATGCTGGAATACTGAAGACAAGGAGGAGGAAGGGGAAATCCAGGGAACAGTGGATAGATGAAGTAAGTAGAAACATGATCAACAGAGACCTTAAAGAAGAAGATGCTGAGGATAGAAATCTGTGGCGGAGCAAAATACAGTTGGGATGAAGGATATCTAATGTAATGTTAGTAAAATATTATTTTTTTTATTTTTATTTTTATTTTTATTTTTATTCCTACAAACTAAGATGGGCAGGACATCAGACAAGAATGAGGAATGAAAGAGGGGCAAGGAAGTATCTTGTAGACAAACCAGAGGGAATACGCCTAGTTGTTAGGCCAACATTAAACCATGATTTCAGGTAAGTAGATTATACAGAAGATTATTAGAAAGCGATAGCTCAGGATAGGTATGTATGGAGAGCTTTTATCCGCGCGGCCATAAACCTACGGGTTCGATAGTGCCAGTGAGTTAGTTAATCCTACAAGATAATTTGTTTTCATTATTTTTGAAGTTTCCACAGCTGTGGTCTCGAGGTAGCGTGCTGCCTAGTCACGCAGCGGGCCCGGCTTCAATTCCCGGTCGGGACAGGCTCCTGGTGAAGTTTTTTTCGGATTTTTTCTCACCTGTAAGACAAATGTCAGGAAGCGTAGGGCCCAACGGTCCCCGAAAATCATCCGGCCATCAACATCATCCTTATCATTATCATCATCCTTCACTGGTTTGGAAAGCAACGGGAAGCTACCACACCTATAATTCCCTAGTAAAGCTGCAAAGCATAGCATGAAAATGCTATGAATGCAGTGAAGGACCTGCCCTCGGGCAGAATTACTATGCATGGATTTTTAAAGTATTTCATTTGATAAATTTTAGTTTTTGTTGTCTTGCCAATCTTTTGAAACTTGGTCTTTAAGTAAAACTTGGAGTAAAGAAGCACGATGGAAACTTGTGTTGGTAATGAAAGTTACGTAATAGGGATGTTCGCAGTTTTAATTACTCCTTCCTCGTCAAGTTCAATCACTGTTACCAACATTATCATCCATAAAGTTAGCGTTGTTTGTCTCGCAAGCGTCCTTTGACTCGTGAAATTTTAGAGCTTTGGAAGCTTCACATATAATTCTATAGCAATATGAGGGAAAAAGAGCGAGAGAGGAAGTCTTTGTTTTGTTACGCTTTGCACCATGTTGGCTACGACAAAAGCGGGTATTGAGACAATGGGAAGACCCGCACATCTCTGTCTGTACCAATTCCTCCCCCATCTTCTCTCTTAAGTGGGAGTGTGTAGAACTTGTCAACGCTATCTGTTAAGAGATAAATTACAGCCTGTACAAAGGATTCTAAGGCACAATGCATGGATAGACTCTTTACTGGGAAGTGTTCGTGGGGGTACTATTGTATTGGGAATCGCTTGGGATAACGTTCCCACTGGTTTCCATGAATGAATTGGCACGGTTATAGATTATCACTTTTTTTTCTGTTGCAAACCCCGGGAATTCTATAGGTAAATATTTTGTTTCCAGGAATTCAGAACATAGGACGAAAATATATCACTTTATACTGGAAATACTGTTTGGTCCGATGTATCTCAGCTCTGATTTTGAAGAAGTTTTATATCCTGTTGTGTCTACAAAAAGCTTTTGTATTTTCTTTTCAAATTCATGCTAGAAAATTTCAAATGGATTTAGCTCTTGCGGTTGTCCTCATGAAATTTAATTTTTTTCATGTCTATGAAGTGAAAGCTGCTAACTTATTATTTCAGCGGTTTAATTCCGTTTATATTTCTTAAATATCTATGTGGTTTATAATAAGTAATGTTATTTTCATTGTAAAGTATTAATATTCATTCATATTATTTAAGTATTTATAAATCACAGTTATTCTTTCAGGTCTGTAGATGCCATACTTTAAGGGAGGAGAAACGATTAGATATTTGAGAATAAATTTCTTAGGAACATTTTTGAACCAAAAAGAGAAGAACAGGTAGGTGATTGGAGAAGACTACATAACAATGAGCTACATTATATTTATGGGGAACCATATGTAATGCAAACACGTGTCTTGTAGACTGTGATGGGCAGGACACTTGGCTAGAATGGGGAATGAAAAAGGGGTATGGAAACTGTTAATACTAGGAAAATCAGAGGGAAGGCAACCAGTAGGTAGACCAAGAATGAGGCGGGAGAATAACATTAACCACGATTTGAGGGAAGAGAATTATACATCAGATGATTGGTAAATAATAGCTCAAGATTGGGATGAATGTAGAACTCATTTTCGTTCCGGTATGAACACTAGGTTCGATAATGCCACTTATATATATATATATATATATATGTGTGTGTGTGTGTGTGTGTGTGTGTGTGTTCGTCGCGCGCGCGCGTAATTATGCTTACCTTAAACCACTACCGGCGGTAGATTTTTTTGGAGGGGAGGAACTAACTTCCCTTACAGAGGTCAATAAGAAACCGTAAAGTCGAGTTCGGACATCAGTGCATCTCATTACTTTCAACTTCATACAAAATTCTTACAAATATATTAGTAAGCAGACTTACTCCCTACATTGATGACATTCTAGGAGATCATCAATGTGCATTTAGAAGAAACAGGTCTACAACAGATCAGATTTTTAGTATAAGACAGATTTTAGAAAAGAAATGGGAATATAATGGCACTGTACATCAACTATATGTAGACTTCAAAAAAGCATATGATTCAATTAAGAGGGAGAAGTTATATAGTATCCTGCTGGAGTTCGGAATTCCTAAAAAGTTAGTTAGACTTATACGAATGTGTCTAAATGGCTCAAATAGTAGGGTGCGTGTAGGCAAACAGTTTTCAGACACTTTGAAATCCAGAATGGGTTGAAGCAAGGAGATGCACTATCTCCTCTACTATTTAATTTTGTACTAGAGCATGTCATTAAATCTTTAGAGAATGAGGAAGGCTTACAACTCAATGGTATTAATAAGCTGTTAGTTTATGCTGATGATGTAGTACTATTGGCCGATAGCGAGGAGATACTAAAGGCCAACACGCACACACTATTGAGTAACACTAAGAAATTAGGACTGGAAGTAAATATCAGTAAGACTAAATATGTGGTCACAGGTAGAAATTCAGTATATAATGGAGATGGACGGCTAATGACAAATGAGGGAAATTTTGAGGAAGTGGCTGAATTCAAATACCTAGGAACAATAATCACAAATAGGAATGAGACGCACAAAGAAATTAAGCATAGGCTCAATTCTGGAAATGCATGCTATTATGCATTGCAGAGACTTTTGATGTCCCAACTCCTTTCAAAAAACGTTAAGCTGAAAATATATAAAACTATTATTCTACCAGTTATATTATATGGGTGCGAAAACATGGACTCTCACTTTAAGGGAGGAAAGGAGATTACGAGTATTTGAGAATAAAGTTCTTAGGAAAATTTTTGGACCAAAGAGAGATGAACAGACAGGTGAATGGAGAAGACTACATAACAATGAACTACATGGTCTTTATAGGAAGCCAGATATAATAAGAACAGTTAAGTCTCGTAGACTGCGATGGGCAGGACATGTTGCACGTATGGGGAATGAAAGACGTGCATGGAAGCTTCTTGTAGGAAAGCCAGAGGGAAAACGCCCAGTTGGTAGACCAAGAATGAGGTGGGAGAACAACATTAACTATGATTTGAGGGAAGTAGATTATACAGGGAATGATTGGAAAGCATTAGCTCAGGATAGGGATGTATGGAGAGCTTATGTCCGCGCGGCCATGAACCTACGGGTTCGATAGTGCCAGTGAGTAAGTAAGTAAGTAAGTAAGTAAGTAAAATCACATCATTAGCAGTGCTGGATTAACCAGAGGCGGAAATTTAAAAATCGCTTTAGATGACGCCATTTTCATTTTTTTTGGATTGATACTCGGTATATACACTTAAAAAAAGCGAAAGTTATTGTTCCAAAATCAGCCTAATCGGGCCATTGTGACCGGGATTTTACCTGTTATTTTAGAAATCGATCCAACGACCGACACGTTTGTTTTTTCGATATGTAATTGGTTACTTATTATTTAATTAATAAAATAAATATAAAACAATAAAACAGGTGAAAATGTTAATTATCTAGGAAACAATGTGTCATACAGAAAAAGTGAATACATTGCAGACACAATTTAAATATATATATATATATATATCATCATCATCATCATCATTCATGGATTAGGTCTGTTGACCCGTTCCGACTTCAGCCCATCTCTTTCTAGGTCTGCCCACATCTCGGGTGCCTTTAGGTTTGTATTTTGTTATTTGTTTTGGATATCTATCTTCATTCATTCTGTCTATGTGTTGCTTCCATTTTTGTCTATATGTATCCATTTTATCAGTTATTGCAAATATTTCAAGTTCCTGTCTTATTTCTGTGTTCTTGATTCTGTCTTCCTTAGTGCACCCTTTAACAGATAAATAAATAAATAAATATATATATATATATAATAAGTATATGTGTAGCACAAGTATTTGAGAATAAAGTTCTTAAGAAAATTTTTGGACCAAAGAGAGATGAACAGACAGATAAATGGAGAATATTGCATAACAGTGAATTACATGACCTTTATAGGAAGGCAGATATAATGAGAACAGTTAAGTCTCGTAGACCGCGATGGGCAGGACATGTGGCACGAATGGGAAATGAAAGACGTGCATGGAAGCTTCTTGTAGGAAAACCAGAGGGAAAACGCCCAGTTGTTAGACCAATAATAAGGTGGAAAATAACATTAACTATGATTTGAGGGAAGTAGATTATACAGGCCATGAACGGAAAATATTATCTCAGGATAGGGATGTATGGAGAGCTTATGTCGGCACGGCCATTAACCTACGGGTTCGATAGTGCCAGTGAGTTAGTTAGTTAGATATTTTGTTAGTTAGCACCACAAAACGGAGTTTCAAGATATATACAAACAGAACTATATATAATTATATTATTTTTGGTCTGGACATCTTACCTCAATATTAATGTTGATTTGTTCTTGAACATGTTTCAAAACAATTCTGTTTTATCTTCAGCTTTCCCAGACTAAGAACTATATATATATTGAAGCTATTAAGCAGGATTGTACAAAACAGAGAAGAATGTGTGGATAACAGAATCCCATAACAGATTCTTCACTACAAAACACTAGGATGTAAAAGGTATGAAGGCTGAGTAAAAGATGGACATATTAATTCTAACATGAGATCGGGACAGATATTAAGTTATAATCCTTGATTTTCATGATAAAATACATATTCCATAAAGCATGAAAATCGAAAAATATATTCAATTTGTTGAAAATTTCGCTTACTTTCCTCAGTTCCTGTGTGACGAACTTATAATTGTAGTACTAATGAAATGTTTTACTTTTTTTCGAAGGAAAGGAAATAAACTTTCATTCATATTACGCACGGGCCTATTTGACCGTACGTGCATATTCTGCTTCATGAATTAAACAATTAACAAATACATACATTGCTGTACGCCTATACACAAATATAAAAAATGCATAAAACAATTAATATACATCTACAGTACATACACAATAATACACATGTACACTGATGCATAATAATACTTTGTGTACAGATATAAAAATATTTTTAAAAAACTCAATTTGTAGAAAATAAAAAAATGGGTACAGCACAGATTAAATCCCCCAAACATATGCACAGAGTATCATGAATATTGTTATTTTGTTAGGATTAATTATTATTATTATTATTATTATTATTATTATTATTATTATTATTATTATTATTAACTAGCTAATATCCGGCGTGCGCTGCTACGCCTAAATAAATTAACTGTGTTTTATGTTTAGTTGAATAAGTAAAAAGAAAAATATTTATAAATTTATATCCTAATTCTTTTTAGATAATCCGTGCTGAATACCTGGTGTTGCCCGGGAATCTACTTATTCCGATCTTATTGACATCTATGAGCTGAAAGGTCAAAATGGTTATTCTGAATTATACGTAATAGGTAGATACATGCTGATGCGAATTTTTTTTTAGATTATTTTTGAAATATTCAATTCAATTAATTTTCTGTGTTTGTTATGGTTCAGGCAGCGTAAGCCATTTAATCGTCCAAGACGCGACTTTTTAGAGGACCGATGCCTTCTTTTCTTAACTTCAACCCTATAGTACGTGGGGTAATCCAATATATAAAAATTAATGTTTGTTTGTTTGTTAGTTTGTTAGTTTGTTTATATGTTTGTACTTCATGCGCGGCCATACCGTTGATCCGATTGTGATGAGTTTTTTTTGCAAAATGTTCAGGAGATTCCCAGGATGAACATAGGCTATACGAGAGTTGAGATACTCAACTCCTACACTCTTTAAAAACACCCCTTGTAGAGAAAAACGTGAAAAAGTCCCTTTTTTACCCTTAAATGTCTTACGCTGTCTAAACCATAACAAATACACGAACTTAATATGCACAGAATTCAATATCTCAAAAACCTCTACAAAAAAGTCCGCGACAGCATATCTTTATATTTCACAGATAACACACAATAGTAATTTTTTGTCTTTCATTGATGCCAAGGAGATCGGGATAAGTAGATTACCGGGCAAGCATGTGCTGCCAAACCATTCATCCGATTGCCATGGGGATTTTTGCAAAACGTTCAGGATGTTCCCGGAAATGTTACAGGTTATCAGAGAGTTTTAATGCTTAAGCCCTTCACCGTTAAAAATCACCTTCAGTAGTGAAAAACCGTGAAAAAAGGTAGCTTTTTGTAAGCTTAAATGGTTTATCCAGCCTAAATCAAAACAAATACACAACGTTATTGTACACAGAATTGTATACCTCAAAAAACCCTACAGAAAACTCCGCGACAGCATATGTTTACCTTTTAAGGATAACTCACAATAACCATTTTCATCGATGCCAAGAAGATCGGAATAAGTAGAATCCCGGGCAAGCGTAGCTGCGCACGGCGGGTATTCTTTTATGGATAACTCAAAATAACGAATTTTGTCTTTCAGCTCATTTATGCCAAGTACATCTGGATGCGTAATTTCCCGGACAACGCTGGGTAATCAGCACGGAGCATCTAAAAATAATAACGATATAAATCTATATTTATTTTTTCCTTCTACTTACTCAACTAATGCAAAAACATATAATTTATCTAGGTGTAGCTGCACACGCCGGGTGTTAGCTAGTATGTTATATAAGTTAATTGTCGGAGAAAATTTCTCTATATGATGTAAAAAAATCCATACAAATCGGTCAAGCAGTTTTTGAGTCCATAAAGGACAGATAGACAAACATACACTCATTTTTTATATGTAAGGTTCAAAATATAATAAAATATAGTATATTGAAATACAAAGAAATCTTTTGACAATAGGACTTGCTTGTGGTTGGCTTGAATTTGACACATTTGGAATCAGAATGATTAATGTTCGTATGCCATCTATCATATGTCAAGTCGAAGTATATCAAGTGAAAAGCTAGGACACAAATCATGCCTGAAACAACGCATAATTGAGATATGAGCATTGGTTAGCGATGGACGTCATTTACCTAGATTGTATAGCTAGAGAGAAGTCACAATGTCGGTCCATTTGAATAATACATTATTAGAGACCTTACTTTAAAGTTATCCAAGTATATAAATTAAAAAGGAACATCCTACGATACTTTCATCTATACACTAATATCCCCACTTGAGGATACGTTAGTTACTTATTCAAGGCTAATTAACCAGGTCGTTCAATATGTCTCCTTCTTACTCTTTATTTGTAGGATTTTCATCCTGTTTATTTCCCAAATCACTCCTCGGAGGAAAACGTATTGGGTGTGAAGCAACTGGTTATCCATCTCTTGGCTGATCTTCATCTTGCTCTTCTCCCGTCCATTGGTTTATCTTGTTAACATTTTTTTGCAAGTATGTTGTCTTCCATTTTCCCTGTATGATCTTTCCAATAGTTTCGTCTGTCTATAATAAATTTGGTTATATCTTGAATTTGAGATAATGTTTTACCCTGAATAGTTCTTAAGATCTTAATTTCACATGTGCTTATTATTTGTTTAGTATTTGTTGTATCAGCCGTAATTGTTCAATAAGTAATGCACATAATTTTAATTCTCGATTGTCTTTCATCGAAAATGAACGAAAATTTGCAGAACGTATATTCAATCCTTCCTTTACAACGTCACGAAGTTTTATTATTTTCAGACAGATGACTGTGGTGTAATTTAGTTCTAAATGGCTCATGAATGAAAAATGAAAAATGTACAATTAGCAACATAAATATTGAGCCGCTTTAAAATGCAGAGTCCGTGTTATTGCCCATTGCGCATGCTCGAAAAGCTAAAGCTGTGGTTCACGAGGTAACGCATTATAAATGTTTTAAATATGCTGTATTTGGTTTTAATCGTCTTAAATAGATACAGAACAGTGAAGGAGACATGTTTCTAGATGTTTACGAGTGTTCGACAAATGCAACATTACTCAAATTGCGACATTTCAAATAAATTTCAATTCTCGTTCAGAGTGTAACAGTAAACAAGAATAACAGGTATCCCACGTTTAAGTAGCGTAGATCGTTAAACCAATTACAAAAGATAAAATATATATGAGAGCCAGGGTTCGGGTCCCTCTACGATGTTCTTTTTTCATTTCTATTTTCGCAAAATACATCCTATAATATTTAATTCCTGCCACGTTATCTGCGTCCACTTTACACTATATTAAGTAATATTCCTGCCTTCGTAAACTGTATAACACTATTTAGCTACCTGTATAAATGTAATTGTGTGTGCAGTATCACGTTTTAATAGTAAAGCTGTACATTTATATAATAAAAGATAATATAGCTTCATATATTTATGTGTTTATTTATTTATTACGTATTAGTGAAGAAGAAGTTCACCCTTCAATTAATACATTTGGTTTATATATGTCAAGTCCAGCATAATAATAGCCCATATATGATGGACAAAAATAAAATTATTATTATTATTATTGTCCATCATCTATAATAATAATAATAATAATAATAATAATAATAACAATGGGATGTATCAAAGGATGTGAAGAATGTAATTACTTACGGATCAATATTAACTCAAAATGTATCCAAGGAGATGACAAAATATATAATTCAAAAAGGTAGATCGGCTCTAACAAAGTTAAACGGAGTTTTGTGGGATAAGAACATAAGAATAAATACCAAATTAGAAATATATTAATCCATAATTCTAAGCGTGCTAACAAACGATTCAGAAACTTGGCAGTTGATAAAAATTTTAGTTTAAAGCTTATGTCTACTGAAATAGATGATTTTAGACGCTCAACCAGACACTCTAAATTGGAAAAAATCAGAAATACAAACATCGGATAACAAATTAAAGTCCAAAATTCAATATTAGCTTTTGTGAGATACAGACAACTAGAATGGTATGGTTATACACGTAGGATGCCAGAGAAAATATTACCCAGACAAGCTTTGGATCGGATTCCACCTGGGAAAGGAAAGATAGGTCCACCTAGATTTAAATGGATGGATGATGTAAGAAGAAGTGTGAGGGTCTGGAAGATTTCGAATGTGAAGATGGAGAAAAATGAAGAACGAAGATAAGAAAATTAAAAAGCTTCGGGCACAGGAAGATGTTTTATTACATTGTAAACTTGTTCATAAATAAATAAATAAATAAATAAATAATATCGAAAATAATATTACTTCCAAATAGTTAGTACGTTTTTCTTTAAAAATGGACAGACAGAATAAAATAGAAAGCAGTTTAACAATTAAACAATTTAACCGCATCGGGAATCGAACCTGTGACCTCTTACATACGAATCAAGCCACTAAGCACTGAGCTAAGCGTTCGCTAGCTAATTGTGCTTGAAAGAGTGTTCTTCAAAGGAAGAAGGGAAACGTACTGTAGCTCTACTGTGCAATTACTTTACTCGTGTGAATCGGGCGTTAGAACTTAAAATATTCGAGATCAAGATTCGGTCCATTCTTTTTATTGATAAGTGTACAATGCACAGAGCTATGATTGAATTTCTTTCTGCGGTGCAGGAGATGGTTCCAAAGATTTAACGAGTAGCCGCCATTTTAAAACTAAAATACATCGCAACCATCTGTCAGAAAACAATGAAACTCCGTGACGTTATAAAGGAAGGCTTCAAGATATGATGTTCTGTAAAATTTCGTTCACTTCCAATGAAATTCAATCAAGAAATAATAGAATGTACAATATTTATTAAACGTCCCACGTTTTTACGCTTATTTCAAAAGGTAATATAAAAATTATAATATAAATTTTAAAAATTCTACCTAATTTTTCAGGCTCCTCAACTGTTAAAGTAAATAAAACAATGTAAATATTTCGTGACACGTCCCATCTTCGGCATAAGGTAGTTGAATACTGTCCATCTATCATCCAAAATTAGCCAACGCTCTTCAAATATTTGTTAAAAACATAAAAATTGCATACAAAACTGAAAACTAAATAAACAACATAATAAGTAATTGTATGGAAGAAAAAACAAAAAGGTGAATGGAGAAGACTACTTAACAATGAACTACATGGTCTTTATAGAAAGCCAGATATAATAAGAACAGTTAAGTCTCGTAGACTGCGATGGGCAGGACCTGTTGCACTATGGGGAATGAAAGACTTGCATGGAAGCTTCTTGTAGGAAAGCCAGAGGGAAAATGCCCAGTTGGTAGACCAAGAATGAGGTGGGAGAATAACATTAACTATGATTTGCGGGAAGTAGATTATACGGAGAATGACTGGAAAGCATTAGCACAGGATAGGGATGTATGGAGAGCTTATGTCCGCGCGGCCATGAACCTACGAGTTCGACAGTACCAGTGAGTAATTAAGTAAGTAAGTAAGTATAGAAGAAAAAAAAAGTACAACAAAAGCGTACATAAATTATATTGACTATCTACTAGGCGCTTTTCCTCTGGTATTCCTACATGTAGTTTCCATGCACTTATTCCATTCATCGCTCGTTTTCCTACAACATTTTATAATCTCACTTTGGGACTATAAAATCTTGCATTTACACGGATATCCAGGCTCTGTACATAAATAGAAAACGATAGAAATCATTCTGTTCGGACGTTTCTTTTTTATTACAACTACTGCAGCAATCTACAATGAATAACGGATATTCACTGCATACAATTTCATTCCAGAAGAACATAAAAAAGAACGGATATATTCCACATCAAAGTATCCTAGAAACAGGAGGCTTTGTAATAAAAGAAGAATATTCAAATAGTGTAAAAAAGAATTGAACAAAAGTGAATTCATTAATTGAAACAGGATGGGAAACAATCGATAAGCATATTACAGAGTTGGAAGGGACGAGGGGAAGAGAAGGGAATTCGTCAGATGGTAAATACAGAGAACAAACTAACCACAACATCAAACCCTATCACAAACATGAGCAGGACAAATTAATGAGGCATTCAGACCGCAGGCTGTATCACAATCACTTCATCCTTAAATATATACCTCCTGCTTCTCAATGACATCAATTTTTAAAATTAGTATTCAATTCAATTTCAAACAGCTATTTCGAAAATAGTATTTTTTTACTAATTCCACAAGGTTGTCTTTATTAAATTTCCGGTGTTCTCTCTTAGCATGACGGATTTGTAACCCACTTCTTAAGATGGAGCGCCCGGAAAGCGGAGTTACGTTACCCCGATGATAGATCAGTGCTTGGATATACCGGACTTCAAATATAAACCCGGACCGGCCTCACGGGGTTTCACCCGTCAGGCAGCGCTCTCTCCTCGTCCGCATTTCACTCTGCCAGCCGCTCGTCCTTGTACTAGTCAGTTTACTATCGTTCGACAAGATGAGACGTCAGCTGACATTAGAGCAGCGCATTTATGTGTGTATATGCTATTATAAATACGAATCAGCTCGTCGCGTTCGCGAGGAATTTATTCGGAACTTCCCTGGACAATTACCTCCTTCCAGATCGACAATCCACGATCTTGTGACTAAATTTGAGACCACTGGTTCAGTACAAAATAAGAAACACACGCGAAGGCGTACGGTTCTCACCGAAGAAAAATTAGACGAAATTGGCGAAAATTTGGAACGTTCACCAAAAAAATCATTACCAGCATTTTCTATAAGGTAAGAAACAGTTCAAGGACGGGTGGCAGGCAGGGTGAATTGCGGGAGGAAGAGAGAGCACTGCGTGCCGGGTGAAACTCCTTGAGGCCGGTCCGGTTTTATATTGAAAGCCCGTTACTATACCATCGTACGGCCAGTGATTATTAGATCGGAGTAGAAGCGACTTATAGCTCACGTTGGCCAATGTAATAACACATGTTACTCACATTTAAGCGGATTCAATCCCATGACTTCATTTATATTAGTGAGCAAGTTAAGTGAGAAGATAGGCAAACTAGTGAAAGATGGGCACATTAGTGTAAGTTTGAGCTAGTTAGGGTGAGAACCCGTCAGCGTGGAGCGACGTGACGTGTACGCAAGTTGAATTCTTCACCCAATGCGGAACGACGTGACATGTACGCTAGTTACACGCACTGCCTTAAACTGTAATTATGACCTTTGTGTTTACATTAACTATTTACCGTGTATACAAATTTTATGTAGAGACTTCAAAGTTTCTATTAGTGCATATATTAACTGATTACGGCCCTGAGTAACAATTTAAAATAATTTTATATTTGCATTTATTCTTGCGGCCTCTGACATTTTTCTTAAATTTATAACTTGATAAAGGATTTCTTATAAAACTAAATTCGCCTTTTTTTGTAGATTAGCTTGTCTATCAAATTGAATCTATTTTCAAATCTCTTCATTTTTAATAATAATGTCGCAAAATTCAGTATAAATAAAGGCCCAACAAAGTTATTTCCGATTTACGCTACAGTACAGGACCACAACAGTAAATTTCAGATATATATATATATATATATATATATATTTCAAATGACGATATCCTTACATTATGGAAAGGTAGTTAGTCTACAATTCAGTCAGTATCTAAAAGGAAAGTTGTCCACTACAGACCTTAGAAAGTTCTTGGGATATTAGGAGGTTAAGGCTCCCACTTTTCTAAAGTATCGGTACTTGATGTAAGCCGAGTACTTATTTCTGTCTGACGGCCCATAACAAGCATCTGGTACTCATTTCAGTTAGAGGCTGAGTCAACCCCCGGGTTCACAGTGCCGCCTGAAGGTTTGATTCAGTTTAAAAATCCTGATCCACCGGGACTCAAACCCTCGATCTTCCGGCTTGTAACATGTTAATCTATTAAGTCCACACCTCCGCTGAAACTATTATAGTCATATTTCATCAAATGGTTTCAGTTTGGAAACCAGAAGAAAGGCATTGAAATTTAGGGTTGATGAAGGTCTTTTAGTACAACAGGTCTGATGTGTAGAAAGACCATTTTTTGAAGGCACACGACCTAAAGTAATGTTTCAAAAGTGTTAGAAAGATACATTTGGAGAAGGCTGCCCCCCCCTACAAGAAAGAAGGTCAGCGCATAGAAGCAATGTGTTTGTAATAAACATGAACAAAGTAAACACAAGGGGAAAAAAATACACTTATTGTTGCCCGAGTGTCAAACAGCTGGTTTACATTTTGAAGATTTATCACACCAATTTTTGAAGTTCATTTTTTTTAAGACCCTTCTCTTTGTGTAAATATTTCGTTTTGTTGTTAGGTAAAGCCGGTTCTCTGAATTCTTCAAGCAATCCCTAGTTGCAATACACTGTGTCACTTATGTGAGAAATTTACAAAAAGGACCTATTTCAACTGTGGCACAACAACCATAAATAAGTCTGCAAAAAATGCAGAGATGTTATGTGAGAACCGTAACAAATTTAATTAATTAAATATTATATTAAGGGTTCACCATAAAGGAATTGCAAAAACATTTAAATTACTGAAGATATATCAATTTAAATGCGTTATTGGAATACTGGCACTGAACGGCTGAGTTTAAATACCGGTGAACTTCCTCCCACATCAGAGTATTCCCGGCCATTTAAATCCATCCACTCTGAAGGGGTAAGAAACAGTTCAAGGACGGGTGGCAGGCAGGGTGAATTGCGGGAGGAAGAGACAGCATTGCGTGCCGGGTGAAACTCCTTGAGGCCGGTCCGGTTTTATATTGAAAGCCCGTTACTATACCATCGTACGGCCAGTGATTATTAGATCGGAGTAGAAGCGACTTATAGCTCACGTTGGCCAATATAATAACACATGTTACTCACATTTAAGCGGATTCAATCCCATGACTTCATTTATATTAGTGAGCAAGTTAAGTGAGAAGATAGGCAAACTAGTGAAAGATGGGCACATTAGTGTAAGTTTGAGCTAGTTAGGGTGAGAAAATTGACGAATAGAGACTACATTAGTTTAGCGTTCACTTATTCATTAGCGAGTTTTTATGATGCAATGACTACACTGCCTTAAAAATGACTAATACATAATTTATTTTCAAATATGGTGATATTAGGTTTCTTTGAATTGAATTTCTGACTTTGATTTAAGCATTTTTCACATTTTAATAAAATAATCAACACACACACACACACACCTATATATATATTTATTTATATTCAATACTAATAAAATTCATTGTTTAAACCGTTGAGATGAAAAGTCATAAAACATAAGTTAAAAAATATACCTTCTTAGGTAAGATCCGTCGTCCTCACCTTATAAAATATGTATTCTTCATGCCTGTAGACTTTTCAGAACATCCGTTCCATCTTCAGCAGGTCCTTCTTCGCTACAATATTTAATATGATGGTGATGGACAAGCAGCAATAACCATCATATTAGATATTGTAGCGAAGAAGGACCTGCTGAAGATGGAACGGATATTCTGAAAGGCCTACAGACATAAAGAATACATATTTTATAAGTTGAGGACGACGGATCTTACCTAAGAAGGTATATTTTAATTTATTTTATTATATATATATATATATATATATATATATATATATAACATCGAAATAACTAAGCGTTACTTCTATAAAGTAAACATATTCTCTTTAATTTGCTTACTTTGTTATAAGAGCTACTAGAAGGCAGTGGAGATCGAGTTCCCGCTACTTCTCGTAATAATAAAGTATATATATATATAAGACAAATAAATATTTGTACTAAATTTGCTTCGTAGCGTAATTGGTAGAGCACTGAGATATCAATCCAGAGGTCCGGGTTCAAATCCCGGCCAGGCAATTATATTTCTTACCATATATATATATATATATATATATATATATATATCCACCGCTGTGGTCTCGAGGTAGCGCGCTGCCTTGTCACGCAGCGGGTCAGGGTTCGATCTCCGGTCGGGGCAATTTTTCTGGGTGAGGTTTTTATCGGGGTTTCTCCTCACCTGTAAGACAAATGTCAGGAAAACGTTAAGGCCCAAACGGTCCCGAAATAATATGGCCATAATCATCATCATCGTCATCATCATCATCCTTCACCGGTGTGGAGAGCAACGGGAAGCTACCACCCCTACAATTCCCTAGTAAAGCTGCAAGCATGAAAATACATTAAGAGCTCTAACCATCTAGTTTTCAGGAATCCTAACACAAATATTTATTTTTCTTATATATGTAACATTTTCAATTTATTTTCTCATATATGTAGTATTTTCAATTGAGAATACTACATATTGTATATAAGAAAAACAAATGCTTGTGTTAGGATTCCTGAGTGGCTCAGATGGTCAGAGCGCTAAACGTACAGAATTCAGAGACTCGGGTTCAAATCCCGACTCAGGCATTTATTTTTTTTTTCATGTCATTTTTTTCTCTAGGGTAATTATTCACATACTTCAACAATAAATTGTATTTTTTTCGTTTTTTTTATTTGAATTATGTGGTAGCATGGTGGCATAGAATCCCCCTGTGGAGTCCAATTATAATGTGCCTGGGGGCCAGTAACATGTTTTCTAATCAGTTGGAGAAACGCAGGTAGAAAATAAAATATATTGCTCTATCAACATTGTAATCAAGAAGAACACTTTGGTTAGGTCTACTACTTATTGAAGAAAATAAATATTTTTTTCACAAGTAGCATAGTCTACCTATTCAATGTCATATTTTAAAATACATGCACACTGAAGAGGAATTAGAGGAGGGAGAAAGTAATTTCGGTTACCTTGTTTATACTCATATGCCATGGTGACATGAATAATCTCTCTCTGGCTTCTAGGGGTTGTTCGATCGTGGCAAATAATATGGGAAATTATTCCAAAGCCGGGAAGAATTAAAATGTATACCTCTGGGTGGCCAAAAAATCAAAACAAATGTTGATAAAGAATAGGATCCCCCCCTCCGGATCAAGAGTTTATCAGAATACATAATCGTAAAATTCATAATAAATTTTCAAATATACAATGACTAATATAATTATTAACAGTTTCCTGCATTATGTTATGAAATAAAAAAAATGCTCCACGACCTCAGCCCGTTTTGAACTCGCGACTGTCTGGAAAAGAGGCTAAAAACAACCTCTATTCTACAGCGGCCAAATGCATTTAAATTAACTAAACTAAAATTAATTTAAGAATTAAAATTTCAACCCCCCACGGGTTTGACCTTGTCGTGGTGGAGGGGCTCAGTACCTAATGACCCAGACGACTAGATAGGAAGTCTGGTTTTTAACCAGCTTGCTATCTAGTAAGAGGAGATGGGAAGCGAACTAGCTCCGACGCGGGGACCTCAACGGTTTCAGAAGCGGAAGAAGAATATTGTTCTCAACGGTAAAGAAGGCGGAAGAAGAAATCTGCAATCCAGAGGTAGATGGGACTCCAAAGCTTTGGTTAGCAACCCGTCTAGGAGAAAGAAACTCCTAAATAAATCCCCGATCCACTAGGGAATGTGGTTGTGCATCTGGACTGGTAACCCGACCACATAAAAATATCCAAACTATCTCTCTCACAGTGTTCAGTCGGACGGATTTAAAGCAGCATTTAATTACAAGCCAAGAGGTTCAAGGAATGTACGAAGCCAGTGAAAGTTGGACAGAACAACTGTGAAGCGGAACAGGCAATTTTCCTAGCCCATGGAGTGAAGAAGAAGAAGAGGAAAATTTCAACCCACCGGGTATCGAACTCGGGCCCGCTAGCTAGGAAGCACGTATGCTACTACTTGAGCCAGCTTGGCGGACTATAAACATTAGACGAGGTGATGTGTTCTAAATGGCTATTATAGGTAGGAAGTTGATGGTCTATCAGGCGTTGTAAAGGGAGAGAACTCGTCTAATTGCTCCAGTTTATTGTCACCGTTGCAATTCGAATTATGACAGTGTTTCCATAGCAACGTGACACTAATTGCTGTTCTAATTGACAAAGTGACAACTAGAAACACACCATCTCCAAATGTTAATCCAAGTGGAAGCACTGTTTACGACATATTTTAACAATGTTGTGTGGAACAGAGGTTACAATTTACAACCATAATTATTATGTTTTATATTGTACTATATTATATGTGTGGCACCATAAAACCTAGGAGACACTTTTGAAATTTTATAATACAACTAGACGTCCCGGCCACGCGTTACTGTGGCTAAGGTATACGTTAAAATTTTAAATTAAGTTGCTGTCTTTCAGCCAGATTACTTAAACTAATACTTACACACAAAATTAATAATATTGAAAATAAAATAAACACTGAACACACTTAAATTATAAAATAATCAATAATTGTAATTCAATTGAAATTCGCGGTTGCAACAAAAAGCACAGCCATCTTAATCTCACTTTGTTAAATAATAAACCAATTACCTTACCAAATTACCTTACAGCGCCATCTATTAGAATCGTATGGAACTCACAGATAATTACACCGCCATCTGTTAGAATCGTATGGAACTTACAGATAATTATAACTCTTTGTTAAATAATAAACAAATAATTTGCAATAAAATACTAGTGCGACTATAAATTTAGTTATAAACTACCCTAAGTCTCACGTTAGATCAAACTGCACACAGTGTGCAAAATTTCTTAAAATCGGTTCAGTAGTTTAGGATTCCTTCGCGGACAAACAACGTGGCACGAATTTTTTTATATATTAAGATGGTGGTTCCAACACTGCTATATTGATCGGAACACTGGGACTTAACCAAAAACCAAGGTCGAAGAATAGAAACTACAAACTGGTAGATTTCTCAATCGAAATCAAAACCACGATCCCTGTTTTCCAATTTTTTATTGTTTCCATAACTCCTATAAAAATGACTGAAATTTCACAGAAATTGTTATTAAACCATAGGCATGATTCAGATATTTGTTTTTGTAATTAACAGCCGTAGATTTTCAGTTTTATGGCTGTTATGGAAACATTAAAAAATCGGAAAACCGCAGCCATGGTTTAGACTTCATTTGAGAAATCCACCTATTAGGTTTTTGAGGAGTGTGGCTGGATATACAATAGCAGATCTGAAACGAAATGAAATATAAGAAGAGAACTGAATATATTCAAGCCCTTAGATAGAACTGCACAATACAGAGACGAATGAACGGACCACATCAATAGAATGGATAACAACAGAATCTCGAAACAGATTAGTAACTGCAAATCACTTGAATGAAGAAATATAGGAAGATCCATAAAAGGTGGGCAGACCAATTCTAACATGAGATCGGAACTGACCTTAAGGTCTTATCGTTGACTATTTAACTCATGCCCCAAATAGGATTCAATGACCAATCACATTTCAATGATTTTTATTTAAAACCAATCACAGTCGTGTTTCACCTCGAATTTAACAAACAAGTTTATCATATTAAAGAAAGCTCCTCCTTTTTAATATTCTGAATAGGTCATAGCATTAATTTGCAGTAACTGACTCTCTAAGAAATACGGCTACCACATTGTATATATAGTGCACGAATGTCAACTGATGGTGCTTGCGGGAGATAATATAAAAGCATTTGTAACAATTGATTACACCACAAAAAAACACTGTTTGCACTTTCTTAAACGAATTATTTTCCAGGAAATTACGTTGCAGAAAAATATAATTGACATATTTGCATAATAGGATATCAGAAATTAATACCTATAATGTTGGTTATAATTGTCTCCACTAGGGTGCATTCTTAAAATATTGCGATCCTTTGGCAACAAATAATATGATCTGGTTGCAATGATGAAAAAAATAAGCAAATGGAGCGTACCAATCGTTTCTCATTTCTTTTCAAACATCGCCGTTTACATTAAATATATAAACATTTTAAAATAACTATAATTAAATAATGATTTGTGAGCTTACAGCTTAATTTTATTCGTTAAATAGTCCTAATAAATGTCACTCTTGATTTCCAAATTCTCTAGATAAATTTGAAATCACTCATGTCATTACTTATGATAACCATTAATTATTAACAATTATATATAAATTAATTAGTGTATAATGCTGTTGTGTTATTATTTAATTGGAATATTAATGTGTTTTCTTTATGTAATTGTAATGTTAATGTTTTTTTAGTGTATAATGCTATTGTGTTATTACTTAATTGTTGCTATTGTGTTATTACTTAATTGTAATATTATTGTGTTTTCCTTATGTAATTGTAATGTTAATGTTTTTAGTGTATAATGCTATTGTGTTATTATTTAATGGTAATATTTTTATTGTGTTTTCTTTATGTAATTGTAATGTTATTGCTGTTTTTGTTTATTTTTCTTTACACTAGTACCAATTATTATTTTATTGTAACGGACTGTCAGCAGCACGTACGGCTTACTGCCCGTGCGACCCATATTTGTAAATAATATTGTAAATATCTTACTTTTTGTCTAATAAAGTCCTACTACTACTACTACTTATGATAATGATGAAGGTGAAATTGTACTATCTGACCAACCAATTTTAGCTTGTGGCCAGAGTGTCTGATAAAACAGTTCATGAGGTCGCGGAACCGATTCCCAGTGATACAACAAGAATTATTTCTTAAAGGGAATTATTATTCTCTAGATAAATTTGAAATCACTAATGCCATTACTTATGATAATGATGAAGGTGAAATTGTACTATCTGACCAACCAATTTTAGCTTGTGGCCAGAGTGTCTGATAAAACAGTTCATGAGGTCGCGGAACCGATTCCCAGTGATACAACAAGAATTATTTCTTAAAGGGAATTATTATTCTCTAGATAAATTTGAAATCACTCATGTCATTACTTATGATAATGATGAAGGTGAAATTGTACTATCTGACCAACCAATTTTAGCTTGTGGCCAGAGTGTCTGATAAAACAGTTCATGAGGTCGCGGAACCGATTCCCAGTGATACAACAAGAATTATTTCTTAAAGGGAATTATTATTCTCTAGATAAATTTGAAATCACTCATGCCATTACTTATGATAATGATGAAGGTGAAATTGTACTATCTGACCAACCAATTTTAGCTTGTGGCCAGAGTGTCTGATAAAACAGTTCATGAGGTCGCGGAACCGATTCCCAGTGATACAACAAGAATTATTTCTTAAAGGGAATTATTATTTTGGTCGCCCTGGAACTATAATTTATGTCATGTTCAGGCTTAAGGACTCTTCTGTCGCTTTCATATCATGTATCATCCGCAACACCATTGGGGTAAAGTAACTTAGTCTACCAGATGTATCAATATCAGAACTTTGTTACAATTTCGCCAATAACTAACTAGACTATCTAACTCACTATTGAATTCATAGATTCATAGCCACGCGGACAAGAGCTCTCCATACATCTGTATCCTGAGCTAATGTTTTCCAATCACCGCTTGTATAATTTACTTCCTTCAAATCATGGGTAATATTATACTCCCAACCATTCCTGGTCTACCAACTAGACGTTTTCCCTCTGGTTTCCCTACAAATAGCATCCATGCACCTCTTTCATTTCCCATTCGTATCACATGTCCTGCCCATCGCAGTCTACGAGACTTAAGTGTTCTTATTATATCTGGTTTCCTATAAAGACAATGTAGCTGATTGTTATGTAGTCTTCTCCATTCGTCTGTCTGTTAATCTCTCTTAGGTCAAAACATTTTCCTACGAACTTTATTCTCAAATACTCGTAATTTTTTCACCTCCCTTATCCAAGATTCGCAACAATTTTGCCAATACCCAGAAAAAATCCTGGAAGTGCCTTAAGAAAATATGGTTGCACTGGACAAAAATATGTTACACTATCTGTCACATAATGTGACCTTCAAGACAACATATAATTTGTTACACTTTTAATTATTAACAGTAATGAGGTACAGAAAATAACTAAACATTTATTCGACTCAGAAAACGATTGCTATTACGCATTAGAAGAATTGAGGGGTTTGGGCTAAAAACTTTACAGCCCATAAATTATTTTACTAACAAGGGGAATGTCTACCACTACATGCTGAAACCTAACAATAAAATTTCTCCCAATGTAGCTTTGTGATGTACCAAGGCCGTGTTCAAGAAAATATTTGTCGTTTTTAATTGCAAGGCATTAAAATCCGGCTCCAAATCTCTTATTTAAATTATATGAAGTAATTAAACTCCTGAATTGGTAGATTGAATAACTTGCCATCAAACCTCACTCCAACTCCCTTCTTACTCATACAGGAAGTCCAACTCTCACTATGTGCCGTCAAATCTCACTCCACTCCCTTCTTACTTATGCAGGATGTCCATCTGATCCGTACAGTAGGATGCTTTGCTGGATTCTAGTTTCGATTTCTGTACCTTACAGTAAAAAACGACAGATTACTTTTTGGACACGATCTTGATATATCAAAATGCAACTCTGGGAAAAAATTCAAGGTAGGTTTCGTATGACAGTTCCCTTGTTAGATATATATGTTACAAATCTCTTTCAATTGCTTTTTATATTATGATTTATAATAATAATAATAATATTAATAATAATGATTTATTTTAGCTGGCAGAGTTAAGGCCATAAGGCCTTCTCTTCCACTCAACCAGCGAATAGTAAAATTATACAAAAATTACGTACATATTACAATTTTAAGATATTAAAATACAGACTAAACAAAATACAATGATGATGTTATCTAATACTAACTAATACTAACAAAAACATAGAATATAATAAAATTAAAATTATATAAAATAAAGTAAGTAGCTTCCTACATGATTATTAATGGAATGCTCTATATAGTTGTTATGCAGTTAATGTTTTCATTGTGTCGAACTTAAGATATCAGTTAATTTGGATTTAAATAATAATAGCGATTGGCAGTCCCTTATATACTTCATATTATACATGTGAACTAAAATTGTATTAAATTTGGATGTAATAATTTTATTTTATATAGTTTTTATACTGTATATCGACTTTCTCTGAAAGTTCCTTACATATTAGTGAAATTGAAAAAAAAAAAATGATAAGCCACATCTTATGTGTGACTTGTCACGGTTTTCCATGAAGTTATAGGAAATTGTGGTAGGAAACTTGGGCAATAACTCTGGCATCTGTTTGAAATCATGTAATATACTGTAGAATAGTCTTTGTAGTATTAATATACGTTGTTGGAGGTCCTGATACGATAACAAAAATAAATTATATTCTTAGCTTCTCTTAAATTTTCCATGTTACGTAAATTTGTTTTGTTTCTTAACATTCTGCCGATTGTGTCACGCATACTTCTAAAACGCGAGATTTTTATTTGCACGTATTTATCATCTATCTACAATGGCGTAACAATCCTATGTTGGGCCTTAATATCGCCTTTCTTAGGAGTTACTAGAACAAGTTAATTAAGTTACTCTTATTTTCCTAAAAAATATCACGAATTATATGCGGTCAACATACCGACCCTGACATCTAGTAGGCAACTAAATTATTACTAGGGTGATGAATGTCGGTAAATGTTGCGTAGAGTCCTCTTTATTCAGGCTTAAGAATCTTTTACAAGCCACAAACTCTTCAGACTCAGGACTCATGGCTTAAAGTCCCTCCTAGAGAAATTGCTCCTTGTATTTTTCCACGACACGGCCTGGTTTGAACCCGATACCCTCGTGACCAGAGGCAAGTAACATAATCACTAGTCCATCGCAGCCAACATGTGTTTATCATAGTTAGAGGGAATTTGATTTCCAAGATAGTTAAAATGTGAAATATACTTCAATATTGTCATATAGGCCTATTATATTAACAGTCATGAATGAAACTCTCTACAAAAAAAATGGAAAAAAAAAACTTTTAGATACTATGCAAAAAAGGAGAATATATCTTTTCAGAATGAACTCTAACAGATTAACCAAATAAATCTTATATTTTTTTCCATAACTTCATAACAAAACCCTACTGGTTTAAAGAAATTGAAAAGGTCAAATAGAATTAAATATTACGGAAATTTCAGCAAACGATCGAACAGCTAATTTAATTATTCAAGATGAAAACTTAAGGTTCCAAGATAAATCGAAACAAAGTCCAAAATTATTATCTCGGAAGAAGAGAGAAGAAGACGAACAGAAGAAATGAAATAATACTGGGCACTAAGAAAGGAACAACATACAGAGAAATTATTGATCCAACATACCCCAAAGAGGGTGAAACGAAAAAAAAATGTATATTTATATGTTACTAGCTAATACACGGTGTGCTGCTACGCCTACAAATTCAAAATTAATGTGTTTTTGTGTTTAGTTGAATAAGTAAAAGGAACAATTTATATCGTAATTATTTTTAGATATTCCATGCTGTTAAGCGGCGTTGTCCGGGAATCTATTCCTCCCGATCTTGTTTGCATAATTGAGCTGAAAGACAAAATTAATGCACTTCTTATGATTAGTTGAATAAGTAGAATAAAAATATCATTATAAATGTAGGCTATATCGTAATTATTTTAGATTCTCCGTGCTGATTACCCGGTGTTGCCCGGGAATCTACTTTTCTCGATCTTCTTGGCATAAATGAGCTAACAGACAAAATTCCGTATAAGAATATCCGTCATGTGCAGCTATGCTTGCACACGAATCTACGTACTTGTCTCGATCTTTTTGACATCAATGAAAGTAAAAAATGATTATTGTGAGTTATCCGTAAGAGATAAACATACGCTGTTGCTGATTTTGTTGTAGAGCGTTTTGAGATGTTCAATTCTACGTACATTATTTGTGTGTATTTGTTATGGTTTAGGCAGCGTAAGTCATTTAAGCATCGAAAGAGCTACTTTTTTTTACGTTTTCCACTACAAAGGGCAATTTTTAAGGGTGTAGGAGTTGAGTATCACAACTCCCTTATACCCTATGTTCATCTCGGGAATCTGCTGAACATTTTGCAAAATGCCTTATCACAATCGGATCAACGGTATGGCCGCGCATATAGTACGAACAAACAAATAAACATTCATTTTTATATATTAAGATATGTTACTTAGGAAGTGTATTTGCAGAGTATAAGAGTGACATTGATTCAAAATTACAAAAATATAATAAAATGAATGGGGTAATACGAAGACATTTTGGTAAACAGATGAGGACAGAGACAAAACTAAGATTACATAACGTCACATCAAAAGGTGCTCTAAAATACGGAAGTGAAATTTGGATTTTAAATAAACTTCCAATAGACTTCCAAAATTGGCATTCCAATATACCCCAACTGGACATAGGGACCAAGGAAGACCAAAACATCGGTGGAAAGATCAAGACCATCTTCGCTAGGTTTACCGTACAGGCCACATGGCCTAAAACGAATTTGTTCATGATGATGATGATGAAGATATGTTATCTATTACAACGATTTGTCTAATCGGATATCTACCGTTAAAAGCCATAACGTAGTTCTTTTCTGTACTTATAATATTCATATTTGTTATTGATAATTTAGTATGTCATGATGCACAAGTTTTTCATCCATCGTGTTATATTAATAATACGGAAAGCTCGGAGTATAATCTGCATCGCATTCGGAATTATATGAAAACTTTGTGTTTCCTCGAACTAATTCGTTTGCTTCAACTCCCGTTTCAACAGTATTATTTGACGCATTGGATTATGTCTGTAACATCATGTGGCTTTCCACTAATAAACTTGTATAATTCATCCTGCATTTCAATCCGATTTATTCTCTGGTTTCCATCCGTAACTCATATAGATCCCAAGATCAAACCCAACTCTATAATCTGGGTACTTACCTTCCTATTATCAATACTACGTTTTTTACTCATGCATATTTACACACACACAATCGCCATTAATATTATTAAGGAGAGAGTACTGTGACGACGGAAACAGTTAGTGCAGAAAAAAATATTGATACACTTCAAAAAATAACACAGACAGAAATAGATAATTCCATTATTTCTTTACTACATCTACTTGTATCTTGTAAACCCATGTTTCCCTTAACCCTTACATTGTCACTACAATATTTTCTCGTGCCAGTTATTTAAATGTTCCGGACGTCAAGGAAAATAAATTCATGTTAAACATTGTTATTAATATACATTATTGGGTAATTTGACATAAATATAATCAATTTTTATTCGTTTGTTTTTCTATTGATTTAAAAAAAAATTAAATAAATGAAATCAATGTATCCAATAAGATACATTTTTAATTTAAGGGATAACAGAGATTTAGGCGCTCTCCCCTTACAGGGAAGAATTTCAACCATATTAATTTAGTTACACTTGTTATCGTACAGATGTCATTTGAATGGCCCGTGGTCAGCGTTCCGTCTCATAACAACATCGGTAGTACTAGGACGGGAAAATTCGGTACATTTTGCTGAAAATCTTCAGACTCGGAACCCACGGCTTAAAGTCCTTCCCGGAGGACTTGCTCCTTGGATTTTTTCATCCTAAAAAAATACATCGACCCTGGCCCGGTTTGAACCCGCGACCCTCAGGGCCAGAGGCAAGGAGCATAACCACTAGTCCACCGCGGCGGACTCTTTACTACATACAAAAACAAAAATATACACCTTTAATTTGAACTCTATGAAGTTAAATACACGCAGTTCCCTCTGTTTTAACATGACAATTAACAGTAATATAATATATGATTGAAAACTATAAAATAGTCGCCTTTAGGTCCGCCTCCTCAACTTAAGCTGTTTTAAAACTCTGTGGGCTTTCGGGACTAGTCCCATCATCAGCATAATGCATTAGGTCCATTCTTGTTGACCCGTGTTGAAGAACTGACTTGGTTGTGAATTTTAATAGTATCGATGACAATTAGAGAGTAAAAATAATTTGTACACGAACATCATAAATTAACCAACAACAAGTATTGGTACAGTCTCATATTATGACTGTCTTGAGTCTTTCCTTTTTTAGTTCAATGATTGGTTGGGAGCTCCTTTGATTCCAAGATGGCTTGAGGACGACATAGCATCGACCCGACTAAATTTGAAGTTACTGAAGAAGCGTTTTTCAGGTCTTGCTCGTTGGAAACCTGCCTTGAACGAATTCTCCTCTTCCGATGTTCCCATAAATTCTCAATGGGGTTTACATCCGGAGATTAGGGGGGGGGGGCGTTTCCATGTACTTTGGTGTGTTATACAGAATCCATAAACGCGTATTGAAACCGATGTGTTTGGGATCGTTACCTTGCATGAATACAAAACCTTGTTTAATCCACATTTCCTCTGCAAAGGTACGAAGATTGGTCTTCAGTATGTTCATATAATATTTCTGATCCATCACACCATCGATAAAACACAATGTCCCGACTTCCTGGCTCCAGTGGTGACTCATGTATCCCCATACTAATAAAGAACCACCACTATGTTTCACAGTGGGTTGGAGATTTTGCTTTTTAGCTCTGTATTTTAATTCCTCCAAACTTTTCTTCTTCCATCTGAACGGGAAATGTTAATTTTAGGCTCGTCAGTATAAATTACGTTTTTTACAAAATTCTTTGGGGATGTTTGTGTGTGTTTTAACAAAGTTCAAATTTTTCTTTCAGTTTTCTTCACTTACTAAGCATTTTCTATGGGCTGTTTTCGCATGCAGATTGTTAGCCCATAGACTGTTACGAACATTGCTAGCACAAATATAAATATAAAAGTCATTCTTGATACTAGCTGCTAATTTAGGAACACTACTTTTACGGTTTTGCTTTACGTTTCTCATTAATGCACTTTTCAACATTAACATACAGTTTTCTAGGACGTCCTGATCTGTGGCTATTTTCGAAAGATTTTCGTTCACCAACCCTATCAATTATATGCTGAATGTTTGGTCTTGGCCTTCCAATTACTTCACTAATTCCATTTAGCGATTTACACTGATTATGCAAACCAATAATTAATTCCCTTTCTTCTGCTGTAGTATTTCTACCTTTGTGCTCCATTCCAGCTTGATCTGCAACCAGAACACACACAACTACACGGTAAAGTACTCAAGGCTAGAGTGAATAACAACACTACAAGACCCATCCACACCCGACTTCATGTGAACATTCTATTGACCAAAACTTAATACTGTATCAATACTTTTTGTTGGTTAATTTTTGTTGTTCATGTACAAATTATTTTTTACTCGTTACTTGCTATGTTAAAACACAGGAAACAGCGTGCATTTAACTTCATAGAGTTCAATTTAAATGTGTATATTTTTGTGTTTGTATGCAGTGAAGAAATAATGGAATTACTTATTTCTGCCTGTGTTATTTTTAAGTGTACCAATACTTTCTGCACTAACTGTAAATAGTTGCTTAAATAAAGCAAATATGAAGAGTGTTTCCAACATTTATGCTCAAAATTATATAGATGATAGAGGACTTCAAACTGATTACTTTGACATACGGGATTCAATATCAGGAATGGATGTTTCAGACTATAATATATCTGAATTGATATGTGGAACTATACATAGAACATTAAAAAACAAAACAAGAAGAGATACTAGATTGAAGTTTTATAAAACATTGACAGTTCTTGCATTTCTTTATTGGAGTGAAACTTGGGTAATGACCAAAAAATTACAAAGTAGAATATAAAGCATAGAAATGAACTTCCCATGAAGAACAAAAGGCTGCACAAGAATGGATCGGTTAAAGAATGAAGATATAAGAAAAGAGTTAAATATATATCAATTAAATGATAAAATCAAAGAATATAGAGAAAAATGGTTTAGACATGTAGAAAAAAATGAACGTAACAAGACTGCCAAAAGCAGCATTTAACTACAAGCCAAGAGGTTCAAAGAATGTAGGAAGGCCAGTGAAAAGTTGGAGAGAACAGCTGTGAGGCGGAAGAGGCATTTTGCCTAGCCCGTGTAGTGAAGAAGAAGAAGATATCTAAAAACTGGATTTTAAATGTTAGATACTGTTTCTTGGCTAGCGCGATCATCAGATATCGCTCCTGCGACTTTTTTATGGGGATACATGAAATCACTCGTGTATTGAATCCCAGCAGAAAGCTAGATTCTTCTTTACCGCTACCGTTGGGCAGCAGACATCAGGTATTTTGGAGAGGATGCGACAAAATTGTATGCGTCGTAATGCATATATATCGAAGCTGGTGGTTTCCACTTCCATCATCGAGTGTGAGTTTTACGATACTAATGTCTAGGGAGCGGATTTTCAGTTTCTAAAAGTTAATATTGCAATATAATATTGTGATAAAATTAATTTAATGTCTTTATATACAATCAACAGAATTTTTATAATATAAGTTACAAAATCATTTCTCAGTAATTTTTGTGTGGGATCTAGCAATATTACATTTATATTATAGGCCTACATCTTGCTTTTAAATGAAGAATAAATAATGTTCTATTTATGATATTTCTTCTTAATTTAAAAGTAAGATATGCAATATAAATGTAATATTGCTAGATCCCACACAAAGTATTGAGTTTTTTTGTAAGTTATATTATAAAGAACGTCAGATGATTGCATATAAAAACTAATTACATTAATTTTAGCACTTTACTATGTTGCAATCTTAACTTTCAGAACCTAAAAATCCGCTCCGTAATAAAAGTGTTAAAGTCTAGTAGCTTGCTTCACACTTACGTGATCAAGATCTCGCAGTGTTCGCACTTTGACCCTAAATATTGGAGACACTCTGTATATTTCCGAATATAGTTACCTGCCAATATTTAAATAATTTTGTTAATTGTGGGTATTATATATTGGCCTTTAAAATAATATATAGACCTATTTTTAGATACTTAAACCAAGATTTCTCAACTTTTACATGTTCAAGGATAATAATACACAAATATTTCTATAGGCCCTAAATTACATAGCTCTATTTTTTTAAATATGTGTTTAATGCCCCAGTTTGTTCTTTCGGATATTTATAGTGTTCTATCCTGGCACTGGCGTAATTATAACCCACTTCTGAGGTTGGGTCGTCTGGAAGGCGGGGTTAGGTTGCCCCGATGGTATGATGATGATAGTGGTGCACCAGGAGGGTCCTTAATTCTAAGCTTAATGTAAGATGAATATGAATGATGATGATTGCGTTAGCCATATGATGTTCGGGGACCGTTTGGACCTTAAAATTTCCTGACATTTGTCTTAAAGGTGAGGAAAGGGGGAAAAACCCGATTAAAAACCTCACCAGGAAGGAAATTGTCCCAAACCGCGGATCGAGCCGGGGCCCGCTGCGTGACAAGGCAGCACGCTACCTAGAAACCACAGCGTGGACAATTTAATATATGTAGGCATTATCAATAACACTGGTCAACATGATTTTTGTCTCATGAATACCAATAGTTGTACTTAATGCAGTTTTTGTATCGTGTTTTCAAATATGTATTCGGAATTTCTCCATGGCCCACAGCTTTGTTTTTATTTCAATTAATGGATTTAAATAATTATTTTTTTAATAAATGTTTTTTCGTCTATTTATCCATTGTAAAATAAAACCAAATCAGCTAACTCAAATGGTTTCAGCTATGGAACAGAGATATCAAGGCAAATGTAATCCTAATATACTGGTCGATTATTGTTGGACCATCAAGAGCGATGCTCCACAGGCGAAATATAGCAGAAAATGGTTATTTCTTACTTTCTAAGTGAGTCCTAATGTTTAAATACTGCGTAGTTACTAATGTAGGAAATATTAAAGTGTTTGGAATTATAAATTCCTGTCTCTCGGAAACCTTGTGTGATGGAGAAAACCCGATATCATATTTGAATTCAGGAGAAAAATTACAATCAGAATCACATATTTTTCTTTCTGAGACAAAAAACAAGTTTATTTTTTGTTGCTCAGTGTAATTTCTACTTACTGATAATATATAGTGAAATAACTGGAATTTCTAAAAGAATACTTTGAATACCTATGAAAAATAATTAATTCCTCATATCCTGGAAATTCCGGATTGCTGTCTGTTCTTGGAAACCCTGATACAAATTACAAGTAGTATGCATACAAACCTCATACGTTCCTACGTACAGAACTTGGTGTTCCACTCTCGGAGAGTATCTTGACCTAGCTTAATTTATTTACGCTTATTTTCCTACAGATATAGGTGAGGGGCATGTGGTAAGTACATCGCCTAACTGTGAAATTTAATAGGGAACTACGATATTAATTGGATGATACATGTCTGTTAAATTATGCTCACATGCGCTAATTTAATGTTCAAGATTCTTTTACGAGTCCCAAAGTCTTCAGACTCGTTACCCACGGCTTAAGTCCCTCCCGGAGAACACTTAACTCTTCGATTTTGCCATCCTTAAATTCCATCGAACGCGGCAGGGTATCAACTCGTGTCTCTCGTGACTAGATATAAGGAAGGGTAACCATTTGACCAGAGCGCGTTATCCATTCATAGAAATGCTGATGAAAAATAAAAGAGTTGATTATTTTTCTATGCCCACTTAATACATTTTATTACAATATTCCGGATAGTTACTTCCACATTTCAAAATAATTGTATTGCTTCAATAATTATTAATTCAACTGAAATTAAATTTTGTCTGCCTGTAGACCATTTTCCCTTCCTTGCGGAACATCAGTAATCCGTCCACCACAGGTTGAAAAACGCTGTCAAAACATACAGTCTGAATTAATTTTTAAATTATTGAAGTTTGGTCATCACATATCTATATTTGCATTCAGTTCTCTCCTTTCCTACAAAAGTGACATTTTTACTACAAATTCGCCATTATATATAAACTAACTCTAACTCACTTGCAATATCGAACCCATAGGTCCGTGACCGTACGGACATAAGCCCTCCATACATCCCCATCCCGAATCTATCCATATATCTTTTGTCCAAAATAACTTCAATTTATATATCTTCGGGGTTTTTACAGCTGCTGCCGTCTTCTCGTGCCAAACTTCCAAAGCCTACAATCTTGTGCACCTTCAATGCTTAACTCTCTTGCTTGCATTGCTATCTTAATGTTTTCCTTTCATGTTAACTTTAGTCTCCCTCTTCACTTTTTTCTGGTCGGTTGCCATTAATATAGAACTTTATTCTCAAATACTCGCAAACTCTTTCCCTTACCTGAAAGTAAGAGTCCATATTTCGTATCCATATAACTGGGAGAATAATAGGTTTATGCTTTTTCTCTCTAAAATGTTTTGAGAGAAATTGAGACGACAGAAGTCCCCATAGTGCATAATAGCATGCATATCCTATGTTTAATTTATTTGTGCATTCATTCCTGTTTGTAATTATATTTCATAGGTATCTGAATTCACACACTTCTTCGAAATTACTCTCATTTTTCATTAACTGTCCATTTCCATTATATAATGCATTTGATTGTGTGACCATATATTTAGTTTCACTGGGATTTACTTCCAGTCTCAAACACTTACTATCTCTCAATAAAATAAATAAATATTCTCAACTCGTGTCCAACTAAGGGTCGGATCGAGGGATGATATGAAGCCTACTATATAGAGATCTGTGAATGACAAGGGTTCCGGCCGACCACGCCTGACGCAGCATCACAGGGGCAGATGAATGACATTATACAAAAGGATAAAACGAGTGTGGAGAAATGGTGGAATGAAATTTGTGGCAGAGGAAAACAGGAGAAACTCCGATAAAAACCTGCCCAATCTCAGTTTCATTCACCACGAAACCCACATGGGGTGACCGAAACTCGATCTCGGGACCTCAGCGGTGAGAGGCGAGCGTCTAACCGCTTGCGCCACGGATCATTGTTACTCAATAGAGTGATATAATTAAAATTTATTATGTGAATATGTTTTTCTTATATTGGCTCATAGAAACAAATGTATCCACCCATAGTAATTCTGCCCGAAGGCAGGTCCTTCACTGCAATCATAGCATTGTGATGCTATGCTTGCAGCTTTACTAGGGAATTGCAGGTGTAGTAGCTTCCCGTTGCTTTCCACACCGGTGAAAGATGATGATGTTGAGATGATAATGATAAGGATGCTAGTGATGATGGTGACCATACGATTTGGGGGACCGTTTGGGCCTTAAAGTTTTCCTGACATTTGTCTTACAGGTGAGGAAAAACCCCGAGAAAAACCTCACCCAGAAAACCTGCCCCGGCCGGGGATCGAACCCGGGCCCGCTGCGTGACAAGGCAGCACGCTACCTCGAGACCACAGCGGTGGACTGACAAATGTAAGGAGAGTTTATTAAACAACAGCATAACTTTAAAAATTCCGGTTAAGAAATCGTAGCATATATGTAACAAAGTGTAATCAAATATGTCAAATTGACAAATGGCATGTATGTGGTCTTAAGAATGCAATCAAATAACAGTAAATCTAGTTTGTGAGCAGCTGTGAGTAATTCTTACAGTATGAAAGCTGGTGCTTACACCCTCTAAGTCGGAAATGGGGCTGTTATTCTTCCTCCGATAGACATGTGGGCGGTCCCCACAATGTTGTGGCTATTCTATCCACAGCAATTTTCGTTCCATCAGTTTATATTGAAACGTTAATGCGTGGACAAATAAATAGGACTATTGTGTCGGTTATATCTACTTTTTCAAGTAAACTTCCAATTTCAAATCCTTCTTTATACAATAATTCGGCCAAAGTATGAATTTAATTTATTAATTTATTAGTCAGGAGTTATTAATAATTAATAAACAATTATGTTTAATGAATCGACAAGATAATTTATTTAATACAAATTCAGTATAAAATAATAATTGTTTAATTTATTCAAATAAGTTGCATTTTAATTAAAAAATTAATGGGTCCTAACCTAGTGAGAAGTTTCTGAACCATAATGATGTATTTACGCTTATTTCCTTACACATCAGTGAGGGACATGTGGTTGATACTACCGGAAAGATTTCTAAATTCAAATCGGGAAAGATTGGCATGCTATGAGTTATTGGTAAATCCAGAAAATTGGATAAACCTCGGTAAATTTCTGGACAAAACGCGAAAAATAAGGACAACACTCGTTCATGAATAAATATATGTTATCAAAATGCAATACCATTAATTATTAACAATTATATATAAATTAATTAGTGTATAATGCTGTTGTGTTATTATTTAATTATAATATTAATGTGTTTTCTTTATGTAATTGTAATGTTAATGTTTTTTTTAGTGTACATGTAATGCTATTGTGTTATTACTTAATTGTAATATTATTGTGTTTTCTTTATGTAATTGTAATGTTAATGTTTTTAGTGTATAATGCTATTGTGTTATTATTTAATTGTAATAATATTATTGTGTTTTCTTTATGTAATTGTAATGTTATTGCTGTTTTTGTTGTTTATTTTTCTTTACACTAGTACCAATTATTACTTTATTGTAACGGACTGTCAACAGCACGTACGGCTTACTGCCCGTGCGACCCATATTTGTAAATAATATTGTAAATATCTTACTTTTTGTCTCATAAAGTCCTACTACTACTACTACTACTACTACTAATACATCGCCTAGAGGAGCCATACAGTAGGGAACAAGGTATTACTTGGATTAACGATGGCATTTTACTCAAAGGCATTTTTTGAGCCCTAAAACCTTCAGAATCGAGACCCACGGAGAACTTTATATTTTTCCACTTATAACGATATTTCAACTAGTGTCCAACCTAGAGTCGGTTAGGAGGAAGAAATAAGATTAAGTCCCGACAATTATAGAGGTCTGCCATCGACAAGGGTGCCGGCCGACTATTCCTTTTACACAGTCACAAAGGTGGATAGACGAAATGAAACAAAATGGATGCGCATATTGTGTTTGCAAGAACTTGTGGGAGGAGTAAACTCCGAGAAAATCCTGTCCAAGATCCTATTCGTGCTACTACCATACCCACATGGAGTGACCGAGACTCGGTCCAGCGAAGAGATTATTATTATTCTCAATATTATTATTATCATTATCATTATTATTAATATTATTATTATTACTATTGTTATTATTGTTGTTGTAGTATTATTGTCCTATTATTATTACTAATATTAATAGTGCTTTTACTATATTATATTATTATTATTATTATTTATTATTATTATTATTATTATTATTATTATTATTATTACCATTATCATCAATATTTGTCATTATTATTATTATTAATAAACGAATCGTCTTCTTGGTGATAAAATCGTAAAATATGTAGTCGATGTACCTAATTCACCAATAAATATTTAAAAGAGTTAACATATTTCAACAGCGAAGCTGTCATTTTCAAGACTAAATATTCAGTCAGTATTTAGTCTTGAAAATGACAGTTCCGCAGTTCAAACATGTTGACTCTTTTAATTTTTAATTGGTGAATTGGGTACATTGACTGTATACTTTATCATTATCATCATCATCATCATTATTATTATTATTATTATTATTATTATGACCTTGGCAATATATCGCATAAATCCCGCTGAGGGCACAGTAGCGGGAGTGTCTCAATCAAGTTAATTTAGTTAAGTTTATTTACCTACAGATGTCATGAGTGACATAGGGTTAGCACATCGAGTCAACGAGACATCTAGTGGGGAACTAATGTATTACTTTAATAGAGAAGGTCGGTTAAATTTTTCATAGAGACATTTTTATTCAGCCCATCCTTTTTTTTACGAGTCTGAACATCTTCAACCTCGGGACCCATAGTTTCAAGTCCATTCAGGAGCACTCATCCCTTAGATTTTTTCAACCCTAGGAAACCATCAAACCCGGGGGCGACCCTCGGGATTGGAGTCAAGGAACATAACCACATAACCACCACGACCAACATTATTATTGTTACTATTATTGCTTTTGTTGTTATTGTTGGGATAAAGCTAACAAAATTAGCCGTGATAAACAGTTACATTTCTCAGTAATACAGTATCAAATTCATTGATTTATAATGCTATTATGAAGGAGTCAATTGCACGGTTGCGATTAAAATTTCATTATGTAACATCCAATTTAACGTTAACAAGAACGGTATACAGTTACTGTGTTAAATTAAGCTTAACAGGGATAGCGCGCCACTGTCAATGCACTGAACAAATTACAATACACCTTTTGTTTTAAATATCATCCTTATATTAGGAAAATTATATTAGGAAAATGAAACGATTTGGAATAATGAATGAATTAGTGATTGCAGGAAACATTTATAAATTCGAACTGTGACAGACTAGCATGCTATGAGTTAATGGTAAACCCAGAATATTGTATAAACGTGGGTAAATTCCTGGAAGAAACGCGGAAAATAAGAACAATATTCATTCGTGAGTAAATGAATGAATAAAAATGCAAAGTATAATATCATTAATAATTAATAACTTTACATAAATTAATTAATGTACAATGTAATTTTATTGTTATCTATTTCTTGAGTATTTTATACTATTACTAGAGGATCCGTCAGACGTTGTCGTGCCCGAACATTCAATTCTCGTGTCGTGGTCGGCGATAAAAATATAAATTACTATTATACCATAAAATTCACTAATTAATACGTTCGCAAGAAAACTCCTCACTGCCATCTGTTGTGGCTTAAGAAGCGTGCATTATGTCGCCACATTGTTGTCGCGCCGAATATATCGGTAATGCAGATGACTACATATCTGACATAAAATCCCATAACCGGATCGCAGCTCCACCTATCGGGTTGAATTGTGAATCTATATCATCCAGGTATCCATTCAAACACACACAGAAAAATTCATCAAAATCGTTCCGGTCGTTGAGGCAGTTTTTAATTTTGGACTTCAAGCAAACCTCCACTCCTAATTGATTGATTTCGTTCATTGCGCATAATACCTATTTCAGTTTATTTTAATAGGATAATGACCATGTGCCTCATTGCATGTTTGATATCGTCGCAGCAACGATCGGCCAGTACGGCGAGCATGGCAGGATTCTTTTTGACGTCAAAACACTTACTGTTTGAACACTTATTATAAAAACATGTATTTTTCAATAAAATGGTACACATAGTGCAATTGTTTCTATTGAATTCCGACCCTTATGGGTGAACATCTTAACCTGCGCATAACTCATAAACTATGTGTTTGCGATTATATGTTCCTTAAAAAAATGATCCTCTCTGCATGACCTATCATCCCTATCATTTTGTTGGTGAGGTCATGTTACACCCTGTATATATAGTTAACCCTTATAAAAGAATCTTATGTACTCAATCTAAGATTTAAAGAGAGATCAGGGCTTGCTTGGTTTAGGTTAGGGGAATGGACATTTTTAAAAATTAGCGACGATCACGATATGCGAATATGTCCAATATGCGGGAGCTTTGAAGACGAAATACATATATCAGGAAGATGTAACGATTTAGAATATTGGAGGCATCAGTTATTACCGAAAAGATTTCTAAATTCAAATCGTGGAAGATTGGCATGTTACGAGGTACTGGTAAACCCTGAAAATTGGATAAACTTGGGTAGATTTCTGGACAAAATGCGGAAAATAAGAACAACACTTATTCAAGAATAAATAAATATGTTAACAAATTGCAATGCCGTTAATTCTTAATAATTCTACATAACTAAGTTAATGTATAATGTAATTGTATTGCTATCTAATTGTAATATTATTGTGTTTTCTTTATGTTTTGTTTTTAAACATCAACTTACTGTAACGGACTGTCAACAACACGTACGGCTTACTGCCCGTACGATCCATATTTGTAAATAATATTGTATGTATCTTACTTTTAGTTTAATAAAGTCCTTATGTATGTATGTAGTTAACTCTTAAACTGGATAAACTCTGTTCTTCTTGTAGGACGGCAACAATACGCTGTCCAAACCAGCTGTGGACTAATATGGTTACTGCAATGACTTGTAGAATGGATTGCGTTTCGCACCGAGAACATCGATTGAAAGCACGTGATGTCCTTTGCACTAAGGAATGACACCTCAAAGAAACAACCCCTGAAAACAGTTGTGGGATTCAGAAGTACATTACCTTGGGCGGTGAAGTAAGACCAAATGCCCCGAACCTAATTCTCTGATCTAATCGAAACCGCAGATTTACTCTCGCCGGGGACGTAAACTTTCCATATATTCCTATTCTGATCTAATGTTCTTCTATCATCCCCTTGTATAATTCTCCTGCTTCAAATCTTACTTTATGTAATTCTCTTAACACAATATTTGCATCCATATAACGTAACTGGAAGAATAACTGAATTACATATTTCTAGTAATGTTTTTGTCAAGTTGGGATGACAAGTGTCCTTATAGTGCACAATAAAATATATTTTCAGCGGTGAGTAAATAAATCTAAAATAAATCTAAATCTAATTTGATTACAATTTTTGACAATGTGAAAAATGTTAATGTTGATTTTAACGACGTAAAGTAGTCTGAGTGAGAGACTTCTTCTTCTTCTTCCTTCCAAGTATTAGGTCAAGGCCTGTTACGATCCTATAAAAAAATTCTGGGAAATTCTCGTATAAGACTTGAAAGCATAATAATAGTCCCTTCGATTGGTTGCTGGCCAAAGGAAGGCAAGCCCAGTGATGGGGCTGCCATCTTATAGCCTCTGGTCAGACTTTTCTGGAGAAGAAAAGAAAATAAAGGAAAGAAGAAATGGAAGAAAGGAAAGACTCCCTAGCTCTCGGATGTCCTAATAGCGTCGGGGTCGAAAAAACAAGAGTTAACCAAGAGAGGTTAGATAGTAAAGTTAAAAGAGTGCAAAACACAAGTAAGTGGAAGAAATGTTTTGCTCAGCTTGGGCACCTTGTGGTCGCCATCCACATATCCCCTAGATGAGGACCCCTGAGGGTGAGACTTCTTTTAACTCGTTTTATTAATTTTTTATGAAAATGTTAGGTGAAATAACACAATTAGCATATTTTTAATTATAATATACTTTATTTAATTCTTCCTGGAGCAAAATTAAAAATACTAACGAATCATAATACTTGACTAATTCCTACAAAAAATCTAACATGAAATTTATACACAATTAAAACTTCACATAAGCATTTGTGCAAATAAATTGTCGACGATTTGAGGTTGTCTGTGTTAACAAAATATAATTGTAAAGCTCTAATTGAAATTTTACTGCGATAAAAAATATACTGCAGCAAAAAGTTATAACCTAGTTTATTTAACAGATAAAATCTTATTGATTATCTCAGTTTTTTAAATAATGTATTTCAAAATATTATGTGGAGGATTCTTTGCTGTCTCGCTGTACCCATCTTGGGAACTGGTCTTCTGTCATTCTTTTTGCACGACCATATAATTTTAATTGTTTTTTTAAGAAATCGACAATTGAAGTTAGTATGTTTATCTTTTGTTCAATTATACTATTTCTTATTTTATCTCTTTTAGATATTCAAGCTGAGTGCTTTCAAAAATCCTTTGTTTTTTGCTCTTTTAATAACCTGTATATTTCCTTCACTGAGGTCAAGGATTCCCTATAATAACTGCATCATCAACATAACCCAAGATCTAGGCTGGCTTGTAAATTATTATAATTTTAGGTGTATATTTAATTTTATAGTTATATTTATAATACTGTATTAAATGCCTTATCTTGTCGTATACTATTGTACGTTTTAAAGTTTGATGAAATTTAATTTAATTTAATTTTTTTATATCAGTGTTAATCCTAAGTAATTTTTTATTAATTTTCCAGGAATCCCAAATTCTGAGAAGGCATTGAATACTTCAGATACATAGTCAATCTATCTTTCAATAACATATTGTGGTATGAAAATGTGGTTCATTGTGGACCTCCTTTCCACGGGAAAGAATTATTTAATATCACACAAACTTATACACTTCACTGATAGTGTTCATTTTAAAATTAATAAATCTAATTATTTATGAAAATAAATGAAAATAATATTAAGACTAACAAATATTTTTATTGTGTAATCGTAAAATTAGTTTTCTATATCTCATTATTTTTCTTTGTTCTTATATGCATTAGACAGGGACAATTTAAGATTTTTAAGATTTTTTAAGATTTTAAGATTTATTTAGCCTGGTGGAGTTAAGGCCATGTGGCCTTCTCTTCCACTCACCAGGACAAACATATATTACATAAGAATATAACAATCTTAATTAACTCTAATTTAAACACTAAGTAAAAATTTGATCAAAAGATAATATCTAATATACATATTACGATCTATAATACAACCAGTTAATATTAGTTAAAATTAAGACTAAAACTAATAATAAAATGTATACAAACAAGACATATTAAATTGTCCCTGTCTAGTGTATATAAAAACAGGAAAATAATGAGATATAGAAAACTAATTTTACGATTATACAATATTTAAAACAAAACAAATAAAAATATTTGTTATTCTTAATATTATTTACATAAATAATTAAATATATTAATATTGCTAAAAGAATACTATCAGTGAGGTGTATAAGTTAGTTTGTTATAAAATAATTCTTTAGTTTGTTTTTGAAGGATGTTATAGTTTGACAGTCTCTGACATAGGGTGGAAGGGAATTCCATGTTTTGGTAAGTGACACCGTAAAAGATAATGAATAATATACAGTGTGATGAGGCGGGATATAAAGGACAGTGTGCTGATGGGATCGAGTGTCAAGATTATGTGTGTCGGATAGTCTGATGAAGCGGCGTGATAAATAATTAGGCGATGATGTGTGAAGTATTTTATAGAGAAGGGATAGGGAATGGACAGTTCTACGATCTCTTAGACGAAACCACGATAATTGTTCCAGGGACGGTGTAACATGGTCAAATTTGCGAATACCACAAATAAAACGTGCGCAAGAATTATGAACACGTTGAAGTCTTTGAGTGGAAATAATATTTAAGTCTGTAAAAAGAGTGTCACAATAATCAAAATGGGGCATTGCAAGTGTTTTTACTAACATTTTCCTAAGGGCGAATGGCAAACAATTTCGTACACGATTTAATGAATGTATTATTGAGAAGACTGTTTTGCATGTATGGTTTATTTTTTTGCATGTATGGTTTATTAATATATCTTGCATGTATACATTTTATTATTAGTTTTAGTCTTAATTTTAACTAACATTAACTGGTTGCATTATAGATCGTAATATAATAGATATTATCTTTTTGATCAAATTTTATTTAGTATTTAATGTTAGAGTTAATTGAGATTCTTATATTCTGATGTAATATAGGCCTATGTTTGTCCTGGTGAGTGGAAGAGAAGGCCACATGACCTTAACTCCACCAGCCTAAATAAATACATCTAAATAAAAAAATATAATAATTCCCATGAATTATAATTTTAAATGCAACCGTACATAAAAATGCTATGTATACTTACAAATTTGAGACAATTTGGTATATTCTGCAGCTGACTTACCTAAAACAAAAAAAAGAAAGCATTAATATAGGCTTAGTGACTCATTAACAATATACATGTGTAAACATACATTATATGAGGCGATTAGAAGCAAAAGCGTGTGATTTTTTCGCAAAAAAAAAATAAAAGAACATTGGTCCATAATTAATTATATTCTTAACACATTATTTTATTTAGTGGCAAAAGGGATATGAGTGTATGCGATAAGAATACATAAAATATGATTAATATTTTAAATTACCTATGATTTTCTTATATAACTTCAAAACAATTTTTTTTCAATAACGCAAAATTTGCACTTGCATCCCATTGCCCCCTACCGCCTCATAAGTGCATACAAGTAATAATACATATTTCTCCTGAACCTGCATTTAAACTCAAATACTCCAGGTTCAAGCTCTGGTGATCTTATCACTTTAACTGCTAAGGAGTACACAAAAATATTTTTTTTTTCTTTTTAGAATACAAAGTTATAACAATAATAATAATCTAATATATAAAAGTGAATATTTGTTTGTTTGTTGGTTTGTTTGTTTGTGTTTGTTTGTTCGTACTTTATACGCGGCCATACCGTTGATCCGATTGTGATGGGGCTTTTTGCAAAATGTTCAGGAGATTCCCGGAATGAACATAGTATATAAGAGAGTTGTGATACTCAACTCCTACACACTTAAAATCGCCCTTTGTACTGGTAAACGTGAAAAAAAGTAGCTCTTTGGACGCTTAAATAGCTTATGCTGCCTAAACCACAACAAATACACAAAATTAATGTACACAGAATTGAATATCTCAAAAAGCTCTACAAAACAGTCCGCGACAGCATATGTTTATCTCTTACCGGATAACTCACAATAACCATAAGTGTCTTTCATTGATGCCAAGAAGATCGAGACAAGTACGTAGATTCCTGTGCAAGCATAGCAGCATATGGCGGGTATTCTTTTACAGAAAACTCACAATAACGAATTTTGTCTGTTAGATCATTTATGCCAATAAGATCGACATAAATAGATTCCCGGTCAACACCGGGTAATCAGCACGGGCAAACTTAAAATAATTACGATATACATTTATAATTATTTTTCCTTTTACTTTTTCAACTAAACATAAAAGCATATTAAATTTCATTTATTTAGGCGTAGCAGCGCATGCCGGGTATTAGCTAGTAATAATATTAAACATAGAAAAATAATAATAATTTTATTTTGCAAATTATGTACCAAAAATGATTTTCCGTCATCCTCAAGAAATTCGCCTTCCCCAGTTGCAGTTGTAGGGGTGCTAAACATTTTCATATGTAAGTTCCAGTTCACTCAAACTTCTTCTCACATCATCCATCCAACCATCTTTAGGTCTTCCCTTTGTCTTTTCCTATCTATTTTCCATTCCAAGTTCTTATAAATTCTATCAGATCTCGTCTTCTTGAGAGTACATATCATATTAATTTTCTTTCTACAATTGTACGTAATACATATCTTTAAACTTTCATAATTTTCCTAATTTGAACATTATTTATTTATTTTCTAATCTACACTTTCGCGATGATCCTCTCCAGTAATCTGTCCTTGTTGTTAATAACTTATCTTGCCACCTTTTAATTGTCTATGTCTCTGATCCATATGGCATAATACTCTCTATAATTACTTCATAAATAAATGTCCTTGTTTCGTAATGGTTGTATGTTAGATGTTAAAGCGTGTATAACTATTTTTCTCATTGTTCTACAGGGGTTGTTTCAAATGGCGTTGTATCTCTGTTCCCAATTTCCATTTCCTTCTGACTAAGGAGTACTTCTCTTCCAATTCCCTTTCTTTCACGGCTTCCCAGATATTCTTCCAACTGTGTTTAATTCCTTCCTGGTGGTATCCATTCTAAGAACTTATATTGAAATCCTGTGTTATCCATTCTGTGTGTCTATGTAACCTTAACTGACCATTTGTGAACAGACATAACTTCTAAAATGTACAAATATAATGAAACAATATGAATAATTAAAATATCATCAAGACTTCCCCAGTACAGCGACACACAAGAATACATTTATATAAAACCTTAGCTAGACCTGAACTACGTTACCGAAGCGAAGCATGGACATTGAGGAGTACTGATATCAGCAGAGAGCAACACTAGGATATACTCGCATAGAACCGGAAAAGAAATGAAGTTATCATGCAACCACTTCAATTACAACCAATCTCACAATTTAAAAATAAATATCAGCTACAGTGTAAAACTCATGTGCAACGAATGAATAAAAATGTACTTCTAAAAGTCATGCTTCTATACCGTTCTCAAGGGAAGAGATCTCAGCGACTTCCTAGAAAAAGATGGATCAATAATGTTTCATTGAAATCGAAACAAGCTTTGTGCCTTAAACCTGTTTGGAAGATGATTACTTTCAGTTAATATTCAGATTAAAAAAAATATTAAGGTTTAATATGTGAAATAATCAGTTCGGGTGTCTTGAAGATTGTCCCCTGGTTGCGTTACGAAGAACTCTAAAGAATAAAGCAACTCAGGATACTCAATTTAAATTTTATAAAGTCATGACCGTTCCTATTATTATCTATGGCAGTGAAAATTGGACTTCGACTCATACAGATAGGAGAAATATAGAGGCAGCGGAGATGAGATGTTAGGGTCAACCTCAGGCTACACTCTTATGGACCAGAAAATAAATTCTGAGATAAGAGATCAATTAAATATTTTTAAATTGACAGATAAAATTGACAAACAAAGACAAAATTGGTATAAACATCTCTAAGAATGCCAGATGATAGACCACCTTAAATGATTTTAAACCACAGACCCACAGGATATAGAAGTCGAGGAAGACAATTTGCTAGATGGAAAGACAAAATCTCTTGAAGACGGAACGGGCCAGATGATCTAAGCATTTAAATTGACGCATAAAATTGACAAACAAAGACAAAATTGGTGCAAACATCTACTAAGAATGCAAGATGATAGACCACCTAAAATGATTTTAAATTACAGATCCACGGAATATAGAAGTCAAGGAAGACCATATGCTAGATGGACAGACAAAATCTCTTGAAGACGGAATGGGCCAGATGATCTAAGCCTTTAAATTGACGCATAAAATTGACAAACAAAGACAAAATTGGTGCAAACATCTACTGAGAATGCAAGATGATAGACCACCTAAAATGATTTTAAATTACAGACCCACGGGATATAGAAGTCAAGGAAGACAATTTGCTAGATGGAAAGACCAAATCTCTTGAAGTCGGAACGGGCCAGAGGGCCTAATCCTTGATGTTGATGATAATGATGATATGTGAAATACAATAAGTCAATTGATAAATATTTTGAAAACATCGATAACTATAGTTGAGAAATGCGAGTGATGATAAAACATATAGTTATTAGTATTGATGGTAGAGTATTAAATATTTAATGCTATGTAGACGTGATTAATAATTATCTGTCAGCGTTATTTTACGAACAATGTATTTATTTACGAGGATGGTAAATTATAATCTACCATCAATACAGATTATTTTCTAATAGGCTACATTTTAAAGCATAAACACGTCCATTTGTTCCAAGCTACATGTAGGCTATATACTGTACACAATATATATGATTAAAAACTGGTATTAAAATAATTGGAATATGTTTCAATTTAATATGTGAGGAGATACTAAGGGTCAACACATACAATCAATTCAGTAACACTAAGAAATTGGGACTGGAAGTAAACGTCAATAAAAATATATGTTTACACACAGAAATGCATTACACTAGCTAATACCCGGCTAGCCCTGCTACTCCTAAATAAATGTTAATGTGTTTTTACCACCAGCCTTGCGCTGTTATACTTGCCCGGGAATCTGCTTATTCCAATCTTATTGTCATCAATGAAAGACAAAAATGGTTATTGTGAGTTATCCGTAGAAGATAAACATATGCTCTCGCGGACGTTTTTGTAGAGTTTTTTGAGAGTTCAATTCTGTGTACATTAATTTGGTGTATTTGTTATGGTTTAGGCAGCGTAAGTCATTTAAACGTAAAATAGGGATTTTATTTCACGTTTTTCACTACAAAGGGTGATTTTTAGAGGTGAAGGGGTTGAATATCACAACTATCTTGTAGCCTATGTTCATCCCGGGAATCTCATGAAAATTTAGCAAAAACCCCATCAAAATCGGATCAACGGTATGGCCGCGCATAGAATACGGACAAGATTATGAAGATTTAGAAATGACTAGAAAATTAATAGAAGAATATGAAAAATGGGAATTAAATTTGAATATGAAAAAAAATATCAATTGGTGAACCAGAACAAAATTGCATTGAAGAAGTGGCCTGAAAAAAAAGATTAATATCGTTAATTACTATTACTAACACTGTTATTATATCTACTAGTACCTGATAACAGAAATATTTAAACAATACACACTATTCACTCATACTTTCATATTAAATATTCAACTATGGAGTGAACACTGTCACTATTATTATTATTATTATTATTATTATTATTATTATTATTATTATTATTAGCCTACCATTACAATTATTGTTATTGTCATTATTATAATTAATATACAATTATTATTATTATTATTATTATTATCATTATTATTATTATTATTATCATCATCATCATTGATGTAAAATGTTTTCTTGAGGAGAGCAACAAAATGTTCAAAATCGAAAATAAAATAATAGCATAGGAGAAAAAATGAATATTAGGTATCCATAGAAAAAGATATAAGCATTAAATAGGTAGGGGCAGGTACAACGATTGCAAGAAGAAAGGTTACCCTGAAAACTCCTTGATGCAAGAAATAAGAACTAGAATGAGAACAAGAGAACTGGAGGACATAGAGTGGATGGATAGGGACGAATGGAGAAGAAAAATAAATCTTTAGGCACAGCATAACGTATAATTTAAATCTGTAAATATAAACAAATATATTATTATTATTATCTTCCTTGTATTATTATTACTATTACATTATCATTATACTATTATTATTATTAGTAATATTACTATTATTATTAGTATTATTATTACAACTGTCCACCGCTGTAGTCTCGAGGTAGCGCGATGCCTTGTCACGCAGCGGGATCGGGTTCGATCCCCGGTCGGGGCAGTTTTTCTGGGTGAGGTTTTCATCGGAGTTTTTCCTCACCTGTAAGACAAATGTCAGGAAAACTTTAAGGCCCAAACGGTCCCCGAAATCATATGGTCATCATCATCATCCTTATCATTATTATCATCATCCTCCTTCACTGATGTGCAAGCAACGGGAAGCTACCACACCTACAATTCCCTAGTAAAGCTGCAAGCATAGCATGAAAATGCTATTATTGCAGTGAAGGACCCACCTTCGGGCAGAATTACTGTGGATGGATTATTACAATTATTATTTTTACCACGTCCACAGCTGTGATCTCGAGATAGCATGCTGCCTCGTCACGCATCTGGCCCGGATTCGATTCCCGGTCGGAACAGACTTCTGGGTGAGGTTTTTTCGGGGTTTTTCCTCACCTGTAAGGGAAATATCAGGAAGCCCAGGGCCCAACGGTCCCCGAAAATCATCGGCCATCATCATCATAATTATCATCCTTATCATTTCACCGGTGTGATAAACAACATTATTAACAATATTATTAGTATTATCATCATTATCATTATTACTATTATCAATGTTATTATTATTATTATTATTATTATTACTATTATGAATATTGGTTATTCAATAGTAGATTATATACGGTATAAGCATTTAAATTGTTAAATTGGTATGGGCACGTACGACGAATGCAGGAAGAAAGATTACCCAGGAAAACATTGGAATGGTGTCCATCTGGAAGAAGGAGGAGAGGAAGGCCTCGAAACTCATGGATGTAGGAAATAAGAACTGGAATGAGAGCAAGAGGACTGGAGGACATGGATTGGATTGAGAGAGACGAGTGGAGAAGAAAAATAAAACTTTAGGCACAGAAATATGTGCAAATATTAAAATTCTGTATATAAATAAAATTATTATTATTATTATTATTATTATTATTATTATTATTATTTTGTTTGTAGTAGTGTGACGCAGTAGAAGTTAGAATTGAGTTGGAACTCACTTATTACATTAAGAAAATTGTATAGTGGCGCTGTTAGAGAGTAATCCACAACTGTGACTTGTGCAACGTAACCTAGTTGTGCTTCTAGCAGTTACAAATTGATGCATTGCTTCCTTAATTGGCCATTGATTCGGCGTCGCTTCAGAATTACGTCGAGGCACTGAGCGTTCCCGGAAATAACTGCCACACATTTTTGTGTTATTGTACTCAACACAGTTTCAGTGGCGTGCTTAAAGTTATCTGAAAGGAGCTATAACACGTGTATTCGTTTTCTACCACTTTCCCCATCATACACATTAGAGTCTTGGTGCTTCCTCGAACAACGTCCTATAGATTTTCCTGTTTTCATCACACTCCTCAATTTTCCGATTCCCTTTCCTGTTTTTCTTGCTATTTACTCAATATTAACCATACATCCTTCATTCGGTCTTTCCTTGCCTCTTCTTACTTCCTTATTTATTATTTTATTATATTTGCTATTAATATTATTATTATTATTATTATTATTATTATTATTATTAGTAGTAGTAGTAGTAGTAGTAGTAGTAGTAGTAGTAGTAGTAGTAGTAGTAGTAGTAGTAGTAGTATAATATTATATTACTATTTTTTTCCATTATTACTTCTACCGTCATTATTACTAACACTATTACTATTAGTGTTATTATTAATATCATTATTATAGAAATTATTTTTTTAATAGTATTACTATTATTAATATCTTTATTATTAAATTATTATAATTATCATTAGCACTGTTATTATTATTATTATTATTCACATTACTATATATATATATATATATATATATATATACATACATAAGGACTTTATTAGACTAAAAGTAAGATACATACAATGTTATTTACAAATATGGGTCGCACGGGCAGTAAGCCGTACGTGCTGTTGACAGTCCGTTACAATAAGTTGATGTTTGGTAATAATATACTTAAAACAAAAAAATGAAACACAATAATATTACAATTAGATAACAATACAATTACATTATATTTAACAATTATATATAAATTAATTAGTGTATAATGCTGTTGTGTTATTATTTAATTGTAATATTAATGTGTTTTCTTTATGTAATTGCAATGTTAATGTTTTTTTTAGTGTATAATGCTATTGTGTTATTACCTAATTGTAATATTATTGTGTTTTCTTTATGTAATTGTAATGTTAATGTTTTTAATGTGTTTTCTTTATGTAATTGCAATGTTAATGTTTTTTTAGTGTATAATGCTATTGTGTTATTACCTAATTGTAATATTATTGTGTTTTCTTTATGTAATTGTAATGTTAATGTTTTTAGTGTATAATGCTATTGTGTTATTATTTAATTGTAATATTATTATTGTGTTTTCTTTATGTAATTGTAATGTTAATGTTTTTAGTGCATAATGCTATTGTGTTATTATTTAATTGTAATATTATTATTGTGTTTTCTTTATGTAATTGTAATGTTAATGTTTTTAGTGTATAATGCTATTGTGTTATTATTTAATTGTAATATTTTTATTGTGTTTTCTTTATGTAATTGTAATGTTATTGCTGTTTTGTTTATTTTTCTTTACACTAGTACCAATTATTACTTTATTGTAACGGACTGTCAACAGCACGTACGGCTTACTGCCCGTGCGACCCATATTTGTAAATAATATTGTAAATATCTTACCTTTTTGTCTAATATAGTCCTACTACTACTTAGTTATGTAGAATTTCTATTATTAACACTGTTATTATTATTATTATTATTACTATTAAAAGGAATAAGAAGTATTTTCTTAACTGTTCATGTTGTCTCGGAGATCGCCGTGACATCGTACTGATCACACGATCCGGCAGGTCCTTCGTCTCCTTGTGTAAAAAAAGTAATATGAGGTCCAGAGTGTCAAAATGAAATTTCATATTCAACATCAGGAAGCATTATTTAAAAACTACTATAAATGTTATCGTTATATGACGTGTAAAAGTGGAGATAGTAGCTTTAACTACATTAAATTTCATATTCAACATCAGGAAACATTATTTAAAATCTACTATATATTTTGTCGTTGTATCACGTGTAAAGGTGGAAATAGCAGAACAGCATTACCTACATTATATTGGTATTCCACTTTAAGAAACATTACTAAAATCTACTATAAATCTCATCCTTGATTCGCCTGTAAAAGTAGAGATAATATTAATAAGTTAATAACTTAATGAAATTTCGTATTATACATCAGGAAGCATTGTTTAAACTCGACTATAAATTTCACTATTGTATCATGTGTAAAAGTGGAAATAGTAGCATTTAATTTATGAAATCTCATTCCTTATCATGAACCATTATTTAAAATACAGTACACCTTTCACTGTTGAATCATTTATGAAAGTGGAGATAGTAACACTAACTTTATTAAATTTCATATATTAAATATTAGGATGCATTATTTAAAATCTAGTCTAAATTTAACTGTCGTATCACGTGTAAAATTGGAGATAGCCAGATTTACACAACGTGAATTTCGAGATACATTTTGTGTTTCCATCACAAGCATATTCGTACGTCTTTAAACTATCAAGTACACTATATAACTATTAGTAACTAACTCACTGGCACTATAGGACACGTAGATTCATACCCGCGCGGATATAAGCTCTCCACATATCCCTATCCTGAGCAATGTTTTCAAATCATTCCCTGTATAATCAACTTCCCTCAAATTATAGTTAATGTTATTCTTCCACCCCATTCTAGGTCTACCAATTGGGCGTTTTCCCTCTGGTTTTCCTACAAGAAGCTTCCATTCACGTCTTTTATTCCCCATTCGTGCCACCTGTCCTGCCCATCGCAGAGTAGAGTATGAAACTTAACTGTTCTCATTATATCTAGCTACATATAAAGGCCATGTAATTCACTGTTATGCAGTCTTCTCCTTTCACCTGTCCGTTCATCTCTCTTTGGTCCAAAAATTTTCCTAAATACTTTATTCTCAAATACTCGTAAACTCCATTCTTCCCTTAAAGTAAGAGTCCATGTTTTGCATCCATATAATATAACTGGTGGAATAATAGTTTTATATAGCCTATTTTCAGTTTAACTTTTTTTTAAAGGAGTAGGGAAGTCAAGAGTCCCTGTAATGCATAATAACACGCAATTCCAGAATTGAGCCTATGTTTAATTTCCTTGTGCAACTCATTTCTGTTTGTGATTATTGTTCCTAGGTATTTTAATTCAGCCACTTCCTCAAAATTTCCGTCATTTGCCATTAGTTGTCAATTTCCATTATATATGTGTGAACATATATTTAGTTTTATTGATATTTACTTCCAGTCCCAATTTCTTAGTGTTACTCAATAGTGTGTGCGTGTTGGCCATTAGTATCTCATCGCTATCGCCCCAATAGTACTACATCATCAGCATAAACTAACAGCTTATTAATACCACTGAATTGTAGGCGTTCTTTGACTCATTTTAATAAATTTATATGCCGTGTATATGTTAAAACTAACTACTAGTAAAGATAGGAAAGCAACAAAACGTGGCTGGAAATGCTTTGCTAAAATTGGAGAAAATTACAAAGTACACAAGTTAATAAGGTGGTAATTAGAGGCTTCTAATTATAGGAGCAGATGATTACAAGAGCTATATGGGTTCTCAAGAGTCTAAAAAAGAGTATATTACGTGACTAAATAACTCTGCAAAGCATTCCGCGTCAAATTATTCATTGTCATCGTGCAGGGTTATATTTATCCACATCGGATATATAATAATCGATTTATAAAACTCTTGTTTCATCGAATTCTGATAGACAAGTTGATATGGAACATTTACAAATTCATGCAACATTAAAATATCAACTTCTGCGTATCTATTGAGATTGTTTTCAGAAAAGATATTTCAAAAACCTTTACAAATCATAATGGATCCTTCTTACCTCGCACCGAAAATCCCCACAACAGATAAATAAATAATGAATATGTAGAATTGCAGTTTTTCACGTTCGGTGTCTTGACTCATAAGTTCATCTTCCGGGCTGATGAGCCGTGGTTCAGTTTTATTTTAAACTCGACGTTTCATCTACTGCTGCGGTAGACACATTCAGAAGATTCTGCGTGCCTTCATTAGTCCGGGCCAATCAGCCCGGAAGACCTATAATTATCATCACTCCAGGGATTAGGCAATTACCCGTTCCGACTTCATAATGCATCAGCCCAACGACTTCTAGGTCTTCCAACATCACGTCTTCCTCTTGCTTGATAATTTCTTGCTAACAATGGATATCTCTCCTTACTCATTCCATCCATATGATCAATCCATTTCTGTCTGTAATTCGTGACCTTAACCAATAAAGGCTGTACTTTCAATTCTCTTATATCCTCATTTCTTATTCTATCAAGTCTTGTACATCCTTTAACTTGTCTTAGGAACCTCATCTCCGCCGTCTGTATTCTATCCTTCTGTTTTTTCATTGGAGCCCAAGTTTCACATCGATACAATATTGTGAGAACCGGCATAACATTATACATTTTTATCTTGGTTTCTTTTCTAATTTTATTTTCGAATGTTCTCTGTATTGTTCCACACGCCAATAATTATTTATTTATAATTGTAGGCTTTCACGGCCGGCGTCTTGATCCATATTTGGTTCGTCTTCCGGGCTTATAGGCCGTGGTCTGGTTGTCTTCTTACTCGACGTTTCGTCTACTGCTGTGGTAGACCTCATCAGGAGATACTGCGTGCTCTCTGTGAACTCCTCAACAGTCGGCTGCAGACTGTTGAGGAGTTCACAGAGAGCACGCAGTATCTCCTGATGAGGTCTACCGCAGCAGTAGACGAAACGTCTAGTAAGAAGACAACCAGACCACGGCCTATAAGCCCGGAAGACGAACCAAATATGGATGAATTATTTATTTATTTATTTATTTAGCCTGCTGAGTGGTCACCGGTCCCATGCTGGCCGAAATTCCATGATAAAGATTTCTTCCCCCATGGGGACTCAAACCAGCACAAGTTTCGTAGCTCTGCGCCAAGGCATCTTGCCTTAACCATCGGCTACGGCGCGGAACAAAAAAACATAACTATCATATACATTTATTTATTCATGGTCAATTTCGAGGTGTATTAAATAGTATCAGCGAAATTAGTAAAAAAAAATCAAATATATTTTCGTGATAACCTCAATATCTTCTTTCCTTCCGAATTTATTAAACTAATTTGGGCGAGATCACTCACTAAATATATATTCAAAACTATAGACACTATAGTGAAGATATATTTCAATTGGTTTAAGTTTCAAATGGATTCGTAAATGGTAACCCATAATTTGTGAAATATCTCGTTATATAACAAGCTGTTAGCTTTCATTAGATCTATTCAAGACTTAAGTGACGTAATTACTAAGATGTTGAATACGCATTCAATTGAAAGAGATTCTCATATTTCAATTCTGTTTCCCAATCTGATAATTCACTTAGAGTATCTGTAATTCGAGAAAGTGTGAAAGGTACAAATTCCAAGTAGTAAAACTTATTCAATAGAAACTCGCCTGCAGAAAGCGAATGAGATCTTTTAATAGTTAGTTTCTCTTCATTTCTATTACCTAGGTATTCCTTAGAAAATATTCTCGCAAGGAGATGACACGCTATGTAAGTCACCGACTTCAATAACATTCTATGGAATGATGAATCAACACCTGCTGTTTGAATTATATAAAGTCTTCAGAACAAACTAACTCAGTGGCACTATCGAACCCGTAAGTTCATGAAGGCACGGAAATCCCTGTCCCGAACTAATGTTTTCCAATCATCTTTTGTATAATCTACTTCCCTCAAATCATGGTTAATATTATTCTCCCATCTCATTCTCTGCCTACATATTGCACGCTTTCCCTCCGGATGTTCATTAACAAAGATTAACAAAGGCAAATAGTAAACAAATAGAGGCTGCAGAAATGAAGATGTTGAGAGCAATAGCAGGATACCAAAGGACCGATAAAAAGAAAAACGAAGATATAAGAACAGAACTTCCGATTGAGGGTCTTTCCACTTTTCAGCGGTTGCCCTTTTACCAGCCGGCTGCTGGCCCTTCACATCCACATGTGTCAATCACAGAGGTAGATGATCAACAGCCAGTGTAGGGGTGACATGTGGTTAGCATGTCGAGTCCCCCAGCCGTTATAGCTGGTTCCTCAACCTGGAGCCGCTACTTATTGTAGCTACCCAATTGCCTCAGGATGCTGGGTGGGCACCGGTCCCATACTGGCCGAAATACCATGAGAAAATTTCTTCCCCCATGGAGACTCGAACCAGCGCAAGTCCCGTAGCTCTGCGCCAAGGCTTCCTACCTTAACCGCTCGGCTACGGCGCGGGACAGAACTTAATATATTTAATCTCTGTGAAAGAATAAAATACTATCAAAATGCTTACCTTCATCACGTATTACGAATGAATAAACGGCGCATACCAAGAAGAATGTATAATTATAAATCAAAAGGAAGAAGATTGTTGGGAAGAGATGGAAGGACCAATTCGATCTATAATGAGATCAGAACAGGCTATTGGGCTTAATCCTTGTTGTTGATCATGATGATGTTCTAGTAGAGTTCTCATGCCCCTCTTCCATTCTCCATTCTTTCCATATGTCCTGTCATCACATCCTACGAAACATAACTGTTCTTAATATTATTATTCTCTCTTATCATTCTCTGTCTACTTATTGCGCGTTTTCCATTCGGATTAGGTAGTAGGAGTTCCCATGTTCCTCTTCCATTCCCCATTTTTTCCAAATGTCCTGCAAACATAATCTATGAAACTTAACTGTTTTTAATATATCTTGTTTCTCATAAACATCAAGTGGCTCACTACTATGCCTTAGTCGTCAGCCAAGTTGAAATACCAAACACAATGTGTATGTGTCATAAATCGTGTGCTCACTTGTTCGAAGGTCGCTTTTATACTTGGAAACTCCTTGTAGGATCGGATCGTTTCAATCCCATATTTACGGTTCGGTGAAAAGTAGCAAAATGTTTTATTATATACAACTTTCCTCATTAGAGGATTGCCTCAAGGACCAAGTGTTACTGACAATTTTTGAAATTGATGAAATAAATTCTGTAAATACATTTAATATTTCAAATTGTAATTGAAGTATACATACAATAAAGTAGACATTTTGTAAATATGGTTTCTTAAAATTGAAATTGACCCTAAGATACACCCTGTCCAAATCTAAGGAATTCCAAAATTGAGCTAAGAACCCTGCTATAGTACCTCTTCTCCCATCATCAATCCTGTGATAGTTATGCTATCTAATTGGTATTTATCATAAGTAATGCCACGAGTGATTTCCAAATGATCGACTTCGTGAGTCGTGAATTTATGTAGAGATTTGGGAAATCAAGAGTGGCATTTGTTAGGACCATTTCACGAATAAAATTAATCTCTTTACTAAAAAATAATTATTTGAATATAGTTACCGGTGTTTTAAAATATGTTTATAGTTAATGTAAACGGCTATGTTTAAAAACAAATTAGAAATGTGAGGTTATGTATATTCACTGCAACTGGATCATATTATTTATTGCCAAATAGGATCGCAATATTATAAGAACGCACTCTAGTGGAGAAATAATGAAACGCATCAAACTATTATAATCAACATTATAGGTTAATCATTTATATTTTGAACAAACAACACAGTAAAATCACTGAATCCATTCAATATTTGCTATATTCAATGTATTTGTTGGAGAAAAATAATGGTCTAACCTGTTCAGAATATTAAAAAAGGAGGAGCTTCCTTTATCACGAAAGCAGGAACTGATAAAGATAAATTGATAAAGAGCTAGGTGAAACAGACTGACATAGGTGTCAAACAGAATTAATTGAAACGTGATTGGTCATTGATTACCATTTGCGACATGAGTTAAATAGTCTTTGTAATAGTCAATTTGTTGGCTCATATATGGCTTTCCTTTCGCAGTCAACTTCTGAGGTTGGCCACTATGAGTCTCAAACGGATTGTGGGATCTAACATCATACCAATTTTAGAAGATGGTCTAAATGCAATAATGTCTATTCGTCTGTTACTTTCATTAGTGGGGAATCCATAATCTCGCAAGGCTTCTGCCATGAGTGAGTAGATAGTATAATTTTTTAATACATTTAATCAATTATATATTCTTCCATTGGTCATATTTACACATTGTACATCATAAATGCATATATGGTTTCCTATATTTAGGTAATAGAAATGCTCCCATTACTGATTCGAGGAATGATGCCAAGAAAAATTAGGTGCATCGTGCTTACAAGAGAATTGTCAACCACTGCGTACCGAAATCTATCTTGAAATTTCTCCCAGAGGAGCGTAGTGAAATACCAAGGCCGTGTCCAAAATAACTGCTGTTTTTAACTGCAAGTCACATAAATCGAAGCCAGAATCCAGAAATGTTATCCCATTGTACGAAACAGATGGACTGCCTGTATGATCAAGAGCGTAGTGAAATGACCACAGCGCATCTATATGATATAACTGAAAGAATAACAGCTTTATATATTTTTGGTTCAATGTATTTTGACAGAAGATGGGGTGACAAAAATTATTGCGGTAAGTATTAGCATGTCATAGAATCGACAATCTATATATTAAAATGTGAATAAAAAGCTTTGTACCCCTTTTTAAGCACATTGCGCGCACGGAGGAGTGTGATACTTGGCATAATTAAAGTTCATATAGAGAAGGAGTGCAGAAAAATAAAATTTATATATAATGTGTGTTACAAATAAATTGAATTAAACAACATAAAATAAATTGTCTCTAAGGAATGTATGTGTATTACTCATTCATTTGTTTAACTTCATACTGAAAGTGCATTGTTGCAAAAATAAAATTGTGCAGCGGCAATGTGAATTGACTTACTCTCGCGTATTTATTATTAGTGGTTTCAAAAAGTGAGTACATTTTATGATTTAAATTTAAATTAATCCCTGCCAAATCTTGGTTTCAGTAATTTCATTACATATTTTCTTTTTTAATATTTAGATATTCGCACCTACTTCCATTATACCTAGGCATATGACAATGACGGGTCGGAGTGAGAGACAAAGAAGAAGGGATATATATTCTCGTACACATAGTAATAGGTCAAATGCAAATGTAAATAGTATAAATAGTACACAAATGTAAAATGACGCGTTATTGTTTTTTATCAAATATGACTTAGGCAAGCTATACCACATATTTCCTATCGTTCTTACTTTTAAAATAACTCGAAAATTAATGCATAATGACGTATTTGTGAAAAACGTGAAAATTTAATGAATTGTGGTCGAATTTCGACCACTTAGTGACCATTACTAATTATTAATATTTCAAAGTCAATGATCCTTCCTGGAAATTCTCGTATAAAACTTGAAAGCATAATAATAGTCCATTCGATTGGTTACTGGCCAAAGGAAGGCAAGACCAATGATGGAGCTGCCATCTTATAGCCTCTGGTCAGGCTTGGACTAATACGTGGAAGGAAGAAGAAGTTAATGATTATTATTAATCCCCAAAACTAAACGAGTTTAAACATTACATTGGGGAAATTCCAAGTTTTTTTTTGTAACAGTCATTGGAATCAAAACCATGTATAAATAGGTTGTTAAGAGTATATAGTATAATTTCAGACATTTGTAAATAATTTTTACTCTTCACGTTTCTATTGCTATATTAAAATTTTTAAATTAATTAAAGCAATGCATTTTATAATATCATATATAATAAGAACAGTTAAGTCTCGTACACTGCCATGGGCATGACAATTGGCACGAATAGGGAATTAAAGAGGTACATGGAAACTTCTTGTGGGAAAGACAGAGGGAAACCGCACAGTTGGTAGATCAAAAATGAGTTATGAGAATGATTTGAGGGAAGTAAATTATACAGGGGATGATTGGAAAACATTAGATCAAAATAGGGATGCATGAAGAGCTTATGTCTGCGCAGCCATGATCCTGCGGTTTCGATAGTGCTAGTGATTTAGGTACTTTTTAGTAATGCATTTTATAATATATATTACCATTTAATGGTTTAAGCAGTTGTTGATCGATTATCTCATGAATTCTCTTTCAGATATGTGTTCTATAGAGCGTGTCCTCTCCTTGTGAAACCAGTCGTACTTTATCAGTGCGACAGAAATCGTAATTTACAGTTCGCTGTTACTGGTAATTTAAATTAAATGAAAGATAATATCTCTGGAACATTATACCTACTTCTTTCATGAACTGTAAGAAGGTCGAAAATTACTTTATTCAGTGTTACGACTAACATAAACTGTGCTTCAAAGACCAGCTTCCACCTTCAGAGAATTTGGTTGGACGAGTGTAGCAGAAGTAGAAGAAAGAATTCAAAATTCTGCTCTAGAGGAGAAGTGTCTGAGAAAGACGATCCGATGTTAGAGACTTCAATGGGATGAAAGGAGATCCAGGTCCCCCTCTGAGAAGGCACTTCGCATTCTTATGTGTGACGACTCATTTCACGTCCCACTGTCACTCCTATAAAGGTGAAGTACTCAAATCAAACAAGTGTTCTGTGTAAACACCCATCATCATCATCATCATCATCGTCTTCAAGGATTAGACCTGTTTGTCTGTTTCGACTCAAAATTGCTCACGCCATTTCTTTAAAGGTCGACTTACATTCCTTGTCCCCCTTGAATTATAATATAAATCATTGGCTACACTTTTCAACATGTGACTTGACTTTTTAAAATTACTTCATAAACTCGTGTCAATTTGTTTTCTTAGGGGTTTAATTTTAAAATTATTTATCACCATTTACAATAATTTTTACTAGTTTTCTAACAATTATTTGAATATAATTTTTCACGACATTGAACTACAAAAAAACTTGGCAGCCATATTGATTTTAAAGAATATTCTGTGCTTCAGTGAGTCAACATATCCTAGTATTACGGAGATGAGTCGAATAATTAAAGTCAACTTTACGGCGTTATGCAAGATGTAAGTAGTTTGCCAGATTCGACTCACCATGTTCTACTCCCATTGACCTCTGGCTTTTCTGCAAGTTTTAATATCCTTCTTTCATTCCACATTTGTGCAATAAGTCCTTATTTTATCAGGTTGTTGACCATCTTACTGTGCTCTTTGTCTCTGGTTTTTTACGAGTTTTAATGTCCCTCTTCCTTTCCTATTTGTGGGCGCTTTCCCTCAGATCTTTCTTCAAGTTTTAATGTCCCTGTATCATTGGATGCTTGACTCTGGGTTCTTTTACAAGTTTTAATGTCGCTCTTTCTTTCCGTTTGTGGACGTTTACCTCAGGTTTTTCTTCATGTTTTAATATCCCTGTATCATTGGATGCTTCACTCTGGGTTCTTTTACAAGTTTCAATGTCTCTCTTTCATCCCCCATTTATGCAACATGTCTTTATTTTTATCTGATTCTTGTCCTATTTACTGGATGTTTCGTTCTGGTTTTTCTACAAGTTTCAATGCCCCCTCTTTTATTCCCCTTTTATGCGTAATATCCCTGCATCATTGGATGCTTCACTCTGCTTTTTTACAAGTTTTAATGCCCCTCTTTCATTCCTCATTTGTGCAATATGTCTTTATTTTTATCTGATTCTTGGTCTATTTGCTGGATATTTCCCTCTGGTTTTTCTACAAGTTTCAATATCCTCCCTTTTGTTACCCATTTGTGCTACTTGTCCTGGCCATATCAGTGTACAATATATTTTATACAGTAAAACCTGTCTATGTAGGAACATGACGGTTCCTTAAATATATCTCCGTCTTGGCAGTTTTCCTTCATATAAAGGGTTCCCAAATTACAAGCTTGAATTTTTCATGCAGTGTAAGGATTTTACATACACGCTTTAAAGACATAACGTATTGTCTGAAATACAGACAAAATAGTGTATGCAACACAGCTCAGTTTGCACGGCAATAGAAAACAACTTCATTGCACAAAAGTGAGAAGGAACTCAACTACAGGAAGACTGAAGAGTTTTCCAACTCCCTCGCAGGTAACGTAAGCATGCAAGAAAATGCGAGGGATTTCCCGCTGTCATACACAAGCAAGAGTATTCACAATACAATGGCAATACAAGAAGATAAAACGATATAATGCAGAAAGCGTCGTATGCAGAATTTTCATGTGTGGTCATTAATACTGTAATTAGAACGTGCTTAAGAATATTTGTTGTCTTACTGAGATAAAAATTAACTATTGGTACTTTAAAAACCATTCCGTTTCCGCGTTATAAAGGTTTCCGGCTTATGCAGGACGATTTTCATATAAAATCGTACACTTCTGGATTTTTTTTCCGTCTCTACGAGTTTTCTTCTTATAAAGATTTCGGGTAAGACAGGTTTTACTGTATTATAATTTAGTTTTTCATGAAGATCGCATAGTTCATTGTAATTTAGTTTTTTATCTGTTTGCTTAAGTTAGGCAAAAAGCAATTCTTATCACTTTATTCTCAAAAATTCGGAATCTGTTATTTTCTCTTAAAATGGGAGATTATGTTTTGTATCCATGTTGTACAACTGATAGAATCAACGTTCTACATATTGTAATCATCATCATCATCATATGTGGCACGACAGCCCATTTCGGGCCCTAGCCCTCCTCAGAATGTCCTTCCAAACTTCTCTATTTGCTGCTAAATTCTTTCAATTTGTAATTTTACTAGCAAGATATCATCCTCCCATCTTAATTTTTAGTCTTCCAACGTCCCTTGTAAGTAATAGTTGTGCCATTAGTTCTTTTTAACATTTTTATTATTGTCCAGTTTCGAATTTTTCTAATAAATTGAGGTAATAATTAACCCAGAAATACGATACCATATAGAATATATGTTTCATTTAAATATTGGAGTCAAATTACACTATTTCAAATGCTAAGATTGAAACATAATTTAGAATTTCATCACATCAATAATAATTATATTAAATGTATAAAAATGTCAGTATATGAACTTTCAGATCATGAGAATTAATCAGAATGAATCTAATGAAGTATTCGTGATTGCATGCGGTAATTCAAAATTTATGTGAAACCATCAGCATCTAGGTTTGACAGGGGACATACAAGCCAAGAGCATTATACATGCGTTGTGTTAAATGCATTTGTCAGAATGAAGTTCATTTTGACAACATAATCTCTGTCATTTATCAATATTTAAAATGGAACCAGAATACGTCCCCTGTAACAAATGTGCAGTAAATTTATACATATTTTAAACTCTCCTTTTTTTTCATTGCACTTTCATTGTTTTATATTCTGTTGAAATGATGTTAATCATAGCTAAAAAACGCATAAAAACAAAGCAATTAATTTAACAACTTCTATTATTCTGATAATAACAATCAGCATTCATTGTTTATTAGCTTTAAGGGGGATCGACTGTGAAGAGAGGTTAAAGTAATTTGTTATCAAAAATATATATAGAGTGGAAGTAATATAAGTGCTCTTATATTAATTACTGTGGGTCGTCATATTTCAATTCCTTCTGGATTTTTTCATGTTGAGACTTGAAAGTAGTTTTGAAGTTCCTTAGGACAGGTTACTGGCCCGACGCTAAGTAGTCCAGTGGTAGGGCTGCTACCTTTTAGTCTCTGGACAGACATTAGGATACCGCATTTACTCAGTACCCGATGGAACGGTTATACAAAATTTCTGATTATAAGTCAAGATGGATGCAACATGTTCATCGAATGGAAGATCACAGAATACCCAAACAAATGTTAAGATATCAACCTGCAGGAAGAAGACCAGGACGTCCACTCAAAAAGACTTTTGCATGGTGTTTCTCTTGAGACCGAAACAGGTCAACAAATGGCCTAAATTCGTGAATGTACTATGATGATGATATATTAATTACTTTTCCTTGGATAGAATACAAAAAAATCAATAATATTTTGGTGTCAGATAATTACCTTTTTTTAAATAATGTTTCTCACTAAACTTTAAATGCCGTGACTCAATAAATATTTGCTAGACAGCTCCAATATTCACGTAGACTATTTAACTCATGGCCCAAATGGGAGCCAATGACCAATCACATTTCAATGATTTTTTTATTTACAACCAATCACAGTCGTTTATCATCTCGAATTTTATCAGTTTAATTTAATCACTTTAAAATCAAGCTCCTCCTTTTTAACATTTTGAATAGGTCATAGCATTATTTTGCAGTGACCACATTTGGCTACCAGATTGTACATATAGTGCACGAATGTCTGCAGTTAGCGCTTGCGGGAGATAATAACAAAACCACTTGTAGCAATTGACTATACCACCAAATAAAGAAACCACTTTTTGCACTTCCTTAGACGAATTATTTTCCTGGAAATAACGTTGCAGAAGAATATAATTGACATATTTACATCATAGGACATCATACATTAATAAATACCTATAATTCTGGTTATACATTTCTCCACTAGGGTGCATTTTTACAATATTGCGATCCTTCGGCAACACATAATATGATCTGGTTGTAGTGATGAACAAAATAAGCAAATGAAGCGTACCAATCGTTTCTCATATATTTTCAAATATCGCCGTTTACATTAAATATATAAATATTTTAAAATAACTATAGTCTTCTTCTTCTTCTTCACTTCCTGGTTTAGGCAAGAGTTGCCTGTTCCGTCTTCACTAATAGATCTAAGACCATCTCTTCCGAGGACGTCCGACATCTCTTCTTCCTCTTGGAAAATAATGGAAGATTTTATTTGGTAATCTTCTTTCTTCCATTCTTTCTACATGTTCTTTCCACTGTATCTTGTTGTTAAATATCTTTTCTTTTATGGAGTAGATCTTAACTATAGTTAAATAATGATTTGTGAGTAAACAGGTTAATTTTATTCGTTAAATAGTCCTAACAAATGCCACTCTTGAATTCCAAATTCTCTAGTCATTCACTTCTAATTTCGTCAGTCGTGAATTTATTGATAATTTGAAAATCACTCGTGGCATTACTTATGATAATTAATGGTGAAGAACGGGAATGTTTGCAATAAAATTGAAAGTTTTCGTACAAATTAAGTGAAAACGTTTCACATTTGGAAAAAACACGAGAGATATTTCAGAGTCCCGAACTGCGGGTAAGACGTGATTTTATGTTAAAAAAATTCCAGAACAGCTGCTTATATCTCATCACAAGAATCACGCGAATCTTACATGTGCTGTTATGATTTTCAGAAATTTAGTCACAGGCCCAGTTTAATCATGCTCTGTTAATATACGGTTAACCGTTAGTTGGGATATATATATTGGCATGTTTTTTGATACATCAAAACGCTTCTCCGGGAGAAATTGCAAGGTAGAATTCGGCATGCAATGGTTGTAAGTTCCCTTGTAAGCATTATTCTTATTTTAATATTTTATTCAATAAACATTTGACTATTCATCATTTATCATAGATATTTGAATGAATTAAATTGTTCTATTTGAATATCAGAATATAATTGACAATGAAGATCTTCATTCCATCCATGATGTGTTACTGTTGTCGTGGTGGAGTGGTTTGCATGCTTAAATGACCCTCAGAGATATACCGGCCTTCGGATTGCTACCGAAAGGGTTACAGGGACTATTGCCATCCTAACTTCTCTTAAAATCTTTAACCCGAAAACATTTTTGTAATAGGTTAGTTATATAAAATGTTTCACCTTGGTGTCCTCATCCTATATCAAATATTTATCCGAAAGGTCAAGTAGCTTGCACAAAACTGTTATTCTTCCAGTTATATTATATGTATGCGAAACCTGCACTCTTACTTTAGGGGAGAAGAAAATATTAGAAGAAAATATTTGAAAATAAAGTTCTTTGGTACATGTCCGTACCAAAGATGCGCAAATATTAAAAGAAAGTATTTGAAAATAAAGTTATTTGGTAAATGTCTGTACCAAAGAGGCGCAAATAGGTGAATATCAAAAAGCGAAATGCTAGATTGTTTATGTTAATGAACTAACCAGCTAATAACTGCTATGCCTAAATAAATGAAATGTGTTTTATGTTTAGTAATATAGGCAAAAAGAAAAAATAATTATAAATTTATATCGTAATTATTTTTAGATACCCCATACTGATTACCAGGCCTTGCCCGGAAATTCCCTTATCCCGATCTTTTTCGCATCAATGAGCAGAGACAAAAATGGTAAAATAGTTATTGTGATTTATCCCTATGAGAATACCCGGCGTACGCTGCTATACTTACCCGGGAATCTACTCATCCCGATTTTCTTGGCATTAATGAGCTGCAAGACAAAAATGCTTATTGTGAGTAATCCGTAAAAGAGAGACATATGATGTCGCGGACATTTTTGCACATTTTTTTTGAGATATCAAATTCTGTTTACATTAATTTAGTGTATTTTGTTTAGGCAGCATAAGCCATTCAAGCGTCCAAAAAGCTACTTTCTTACTGCACCGATGCCCCCTTTTTTTAGCTCCGGCCCTTTAATACAAAGAGTAACATGTTATATACCTTTAACGGTCTCAGAAAAAGTATCTAAATGATGGAAAAATCCCACTAAAATAGATCAAGTAGTTCTTGAGTCCATAAAGGACAGAGGAACAGACTCGCATTCATTTTTATATCAAACGTTTGTTTGGTGTAAGCTTGTGGTGTGCGCAGTTGGTGTGACGAAATCAATTTCTTAGGAGTATGCTTCATTATAATCAGAAGTAAATATCACTCCTGTAATTAACACTAATTAGCTAATACGATTTTAATGATAAACACGGGAAATCCCAATAGTTACAGGTTAGTCACATCGCCCGTTTCAGGAGAACAGTGACGTAACTGCAAATATGGTCCTTATTAAATTTAATTCAATATTGGAATGAGAAATAAGTTTTGTTTCCACTGAAAAAAAATACATAACGTATAGTAGGCCTACTATTATTTCGTGGAAAGTTTAGCATACAAGTCAGGATGTGGGCTATGTGTGTTACACAACTGAAAGTGCTTTTTACCGAATTTCGATGGAATGATGCTATTACGGTTGTTCTCGAGAAAATGCTTTTTTTTTTTTTTTAATTTCTTACAGATCTTCACCGATCGTACCTAGTAGATATCCAAAATGAACATTACTATATATATATATATATATATATATACATATATATATCCATCCATAGTAATTCTGCCCGAGCATAGGTCATTTACTGCATCGTAGCATTTTCATGCTATGCAGCTTTACTAGGGAATTATAGGTGTGGTAGCTTCACGTTGGGGCACGCCGTAGCGTAGTAGTTAAGGCACTGAGCTACAAGCCGGAGGGTCGAGGGTTCAAGTCCCGTTGGGGTCAGGATTTTTAAGCTGACCCAAACCCTCTGGCGGCACTATGGCCCTGGGGTCGACTCAGTCTCTAACGTAAATGAGTACCAGACGCTTGTTCTTGGGGTAAAGGCGGCCGTCACCCAGGGCTGACTACCCGGCTGACATAAAGTGTCGATTGTCTAGAAAAAGTGGGAACCTTAACCTCCTACTACCCCAAGGACCTCCGGGTCTGTTGTGGGATCACTTTACTTTTTTTACTTTTTTTAGCTTCCCGTTGCTTTCCACACCGGTGAAGGATGATGATTATAATGATAGGGACCGTTGGACCCTAAGCTTCCTGACATTTGTCTTACAGGTGAGGAAAAACCCCGAACAAAAACCCACCAAGGAGCCTGTACCAACCGGGAATCGAATCCGGGGGAGACCATAGCGGTGGAGATATATATATTACTAATCCAAGGTGAACAAACAATGCTTAGAGAAATTTTCCACGGCCACCAAATTAGGAACGTAGACGCGAAATTGTAGACAGAGGAGGAGCTTAGAACCGAAATCCGAACGATGTGGATGGGTTGGGTAGAGGAAAAGGGACTGAAAATCGCAATATGTGTGGAGAAAAATAAGGAGAATGTACTACAATTTAAGCCAACAAGATATGTTCGCTTATTGTATAGGAAAACGTTCACAGTGTTTACAACGAAATCTAAAACAAGTTTGGTGAAAACAAATATATTCTAGGGTTTAAAGAGAGATCAGGACTCGCTAGGTTTAGGTTATGGGCGTGGATATTTCTAAAAGTCGATGACGATCACATCATGCCAATTTGTACAAAGTGCGGGAGTTTTGAAGAGGAAATAAATATACAGTATTAGGAAAATATAACGAGTTGGAATATCGGAGGCGTCAGTTGTAGCCGGAAATATTTCTAAATTCAAACCATGATAGATTGATATGCTACGAATTAAAGATAAACCCATATAATTGGATAAACGTGGGTAAGTTTCTGGACAAGACGCATAAAGTAAGAACAACACTCATTCGTGAACAAATGAATACAAATGTAAGCAAAATATAGTATTATTAATACTTAATAACTAGACTAACTTAATTAATGTCAAATGTAATTGTATTGTTATCTATTGTGTTGTTTTTGTTTTGTTTATATTACGTTTTACTAGACATGAATTCATTGATATCTATTGTCAACATCACATACTACTTGCTGTCCGTACGATCCATATTTGTAAATAACATTGTAAGGATATCACTTTTAATCTAAGAAGGTCCTACTACTACAACTATATCTAAATATATATATATATATATATATATATATATGTAGCCTATATAGGGTTTTGCAAAAGAAAACACCGACGGAGGAGTGGTGGTACATTGAGATATATTGATAATTTTTAATAACGTACCCACGTTCGAAAACCATGCGTTTTCATACTATGGGTAGCTAACTTTTCAAGAGTTCCGTTTATGCGTTTTTACACTATGATTAGTTAATTATGTCTCAAGAGTTCCGTTAGTTGGATTTCAAGATTCATTACTTAAAATACTGTCACATCAAGTATCAAAATACTCACCTCCCATCGCATTGCAGAGCGTACATCAGTATTTACCAAAATAAAGAAAGATCCTCGTTTTTAATATTCTGAACAGGTCAGAGCATTATTTTTCAGTGACTGACTCTTTAACAAATACATTGAATGTAGCAAATAATGAACATATTTTTTCGACATACACATTTGATAATTGTGTGTTCAATAATTGTGTTTTTAAATACTGATTTTACTGAGTTGCTTCTGGAAAAATTGAATAACCTATAATGTTGGTTATAATATACAGTTTGGTGTGTTTCATTTTGCTCCACTAGGATGCATTCTTACAGTATTGCGATCCTATCTGGCAATAAATAGTATATAAAATAAAATAGAGTTAAATATATACCTTCTTAGATTAGTGCCGTTGTCCTCAACTTTAAAAAATATATGTATGCTTCTTTATTTGAAAGGCTTCAGACAAAAAAAAAAGTTACGTATCTTTTTTAAAAAGTTGAGGACGACGGCATTAACCTAAGAAGGTAGATATTTTAACATTATTTTATTTTATGACTATCCACCTCAAGGGTTTTAAACAATGAATTTTATTAGTATTGAATAAATAGTATGATCAAGTTCCAGTGATGAATAAATGAAACATAAGCAAACATTTCTCATTTGTTTTCAAACATCGCCGATTACATTAAATATTTAAATATTTTAAAATAACTATATTTACTTAATGATTTGTGAGTAAATAGCTTAATGTTATTCGTTAAATAGTCCTAACAAATGCCACTCTTCATTTCCAAATCCTCTAGATAAGTTGGAAATCACTCCTGGCATTACGGGATTGTTAGCAATAATTAACCAGAGCTACTTATAGTCACACCTGATACATTTTCAGAGTGTGGGAAGGGTTGGACTATCTCATGGATGTGAGTTACATCGAGGCATTGTCATCAAATGACTTACAATAAATAAATAAACGTTCGATAAATCTCATTTTACAGAGACAGAACTAATCTCCTTGCAAATACTCTTCTTTAATTGAAGGACGGAAGTCTTCTAATATAATTCTGAAACCCGCAAGTCCCACATGAATCAGTCTTTTGTTCTGCAGTCAAGGGTAACTCAAGGGATGGCAAACTTTTAAAAAATAAATATTTTGGAATAATTTTCTACTACTATTTCAAATGTTGGTTCACCATAGAAGATTGTTCCGAGTAGATGATTGCTGTTTTTAAAAAAGATATCTTAGGAAAATTGAAATATGTATCTGCAATTTAAACGTGGGCCATTTACTCTTTTTAGGGCCAAGGGACTTTCTAATTCTTGTCGCGCCATGACATTTTCATTTTCACTTGATGACTCTATTTCAGTTGAATAGTATGATAATTGTTAATAATAAGTAACTAAATGTCACTTGGGAACACTTAAGAATAAAGTTCTTAAGAACATATTTGGACCAAAGAGAGATGAACAGGCAGGCGAATGGCGAAGACTACATAACATTGAGCTATATGGACTTTATAGGAAACCAGATATAATAATAGTTAACTCTTGTAGATTGCGATGGACAGGCCATATGGCATGAATTGGGAACGTAAGAGGGTCATGGAAATTCCTTGTAAGAAAACTGTAGGTAAAGCGTCCCGCAAAATAGGCCAAGAGTATAGTCGAAGAATAAAATTAACCATGATTTGAGGGAAGTAGATTATATAGCAGAAAAATGGAATACATTTACTCAGAATATGGATGTCTGGAGAGATTTTGTCAGCGTGGTCATGAAACTACGAATTTGGTAGTGCCAATTAGTTAGTTAAATTTGTTTTGTTTAGAGACACGATGTATATTTGAGTATTATCCATTTTTTTGGCAAGTTTTACAGGGGATGATTGGAAAACATTATCTCAGGATTTGGATATAGGGGTATATTATGTCCGCGCGGCCATGAAACTACAGTTCGATAGTGGAAGTAAGTTATTTAAAATATATATATATATATAATATATATATAGAGAGAGAGAGAGAGAGAGAGAGAGAGAGAGAGAGAGAGAGAAAGAGAAAGAATGTATATTATCAAGTTATTTAACAACACGTTTTCAAAATTTATCGGCTCATCACAATTTAGGAACAAGATCACAAGACTCTTCTTTACTTTTGATACCACAGCACAGGATATGTCTATATTCTGAATCTTACGCAATATCTATGACTAGAGCATGGAACTCACTTCCCAGTCACGTCAGGGACTGTCATTCGCTATCATTATTAACTAATATCTTATGTTCGACACAATGAAAACATTAATTACATAACAACTATATACAACATTCTGTAAATAGTCATCTAGGAAACTACTTTCTTTATTTTATATGATTTTAATTTTATTATATTCCATGTTTTTGTTGGTATTAGCTAGTATTAGATCAAATCATTATTGCATCTTGTTTAGTCTCTATTATAAGAACATCTTAAAATTGTAATAAGTATGTAATTTTTGCATAATTCTACTATTCGCTGGTTGAGTGGAAGAGAAGGCCTTTATGGCCTTAACTCTGCCAGCTAAAATAAAGCATTATTATTATTATTATTATTATTATTATTATTATTATTATTATTATTATTATTATCCACTTATAGGCCAAATTGTATAGATAAAGAATTAGTAAAAGTACAAAGTTTTTTTTAACAATGAATGTTGTCATCAAAGGATAAAGTTATTAAACCAGAAGGAAACTACGTTTTGTCCCTAATTAATAATTAAGCCTAGAAAAATACAGTTCTAAATGGAAAGTACAAAAGTGGCGTACAGATCTATCAATTTACTAATGAATTTAATTTGCAACAATACCGGTTCTAGGTATCAGCTGCAATGGATTCATTAACAGATATAAAAATAATGAATACTCGCTACAAGGTTTATACACACATTTCATTCTGTGCCTGCATCACAGTGTAAGCCTAGCTGTTAATTACTGTGTATTTGATACTTGAAATTATTATTTGGCGTGTATGCAACTCGTTAAAATCACTAAATGACGTGATTTTAATTATCAACCATGCTGTTATAATGCGTTTTTAAAAATATCATTTCCTATCAACAAATATACCCATAGTCAATCAAGTAAAACAAATTAATATCTAATTCCACAACGTGTTTCAGTCACAAACATTATATAATAAATAAAATATTAAAAACTAAAATTAAAACTTAAATTTTTTGTAATGGAAATATCAGTACAAAAGTCAAAAGTAATGGCATTCATAGAAGAAGATCCAATCAGAAGTAAGATAATACACAATAACCAATGCCTAGAACAAGTATAAAATTTCTACTATTTAGGTTGTGAAATATCTTATAAAGATGAAAAACTTGCGAACAAGAAAATCACCAAATTTACATAAACATTAAGAATAATAAATAATACATTAAAAGTTATTTTTTGTCTAATGCCACCAGGTTGTCTGTTAGGACATTTATGTTTTTTTTCCCCTGGCATTGGCGGAACTGTAACCATTTCTTAGGTTGGGGCACCTGGAAGGCGGAGTTACATTACCCCGATGATATCTATCCATAGTAATTCTGCCCGAAGGTAGGTCCTTCACTGCAATTATAACATTTTCATGCTATGCTTGCAGCTTTACTAGGGAATTGTAGGTGTGGTAGCTTCCCGTTGCTTTCCACGCCGGTGAAGGATGATATTATTTCGGGGACCGTTTGGGCCTTAACGTTTTCCTGACATTTGTCTTGCAGGTGAGGAAAATCCCCGATAAAAACCTCACTCAGAAAAACTGCCCCGACCGGAGATCGAACCCGGGTCCGCTGCGTGGCAAGGCAGCACGCTACCTTGAGACAACAGCGGTGGACTGCCGATGATATAATGGTTGATAAATGATAATGAAGCGCCAGGAGAGTTCTTAACCTAAACTTAACCTAAATTCCAGACCATGGGCAACCACAGGAATAATTACCTTTAAGGAAAAATTCCTATGGTTTGACCGGGAATCGAACCCGGGAAACGCTGACCACTAGCCCATGGGTGTGGTCACATTAAAAGCTAAATTAGTACAAAAATCCACTAGAATAAAAATATATAATACTTTGGAATTGCCTTCCCATTTATACAGAAGTGTGATTTGGATATTAAAAAGAAAAGACAGGAGCAGAATAAAAGCAACTAACTAAACTAACTAACTAACTAAATCACTGGCACATCGAACCCGTAGGTTCATGGCCGAGCGGACATAAACTCTCCATAAATCCCTATCCTGAGCTAATGTTTTCCAATCATCCCCTTGTCTAATCTACTTCCCTCAAATCATAGTTAATGTTATTTTACCACCTCATTCATGGTCTACCAACTGGGCGTTTTCCTTCAGGTTTCCCTACAAGAAACTACAATGTACGCCTTTCTTTCTCCATTCGTGTCACATGTCCTGCCCATCGCAGTTTAAGAGATTTATCTGTTTTTATTATAATGGAGATGGTATGTTTTAGAAGGACAGCAGGATTCACTCTTTTAGATCGAAAAAAGTAATGAACTTTTAGAACAATCAGATGTAGAATCAGTAGAATAAAAACTCAACAGATGTAAATTAATCTGGCTAGACCATGTAAAAAGAATGGGTAATTCAAGAATCCCAAAATTAGTGATGCAATATAAGCCCAAAAGACATAGTCGACAGGAAGATCTCTTAAAATACTGCTAGATGGGGCCGAAACAAGTCTAAAATGGCATGATACGTGACGGATGATGAAGATGATAATGACATGATGATATATTAAGAGGACTGTCGAACATCATGGACTAGTGGTCAGTGTTTCTGACTACAGTTCATGAGGTGCCGGGTTCGATTCCCGGTCAGACCAAAGGAATTTTTCTTTAAAGGTAATTATTTCTGTGGTTGCCCATGGTCTGGAATTTAGATTAAGTTTAGGTTAAGGACTCTCCTAAGACTTTATTATCTTTTATCGCCCTTCATATCATCGGGGTAACATAACTCCGTCTTCCAGGTGCCCAACATAAGAAATTGATAACAATTTCTGCCAATACCAGGGACTTCATAAAAGGCAACCTGATGACATTGGACAAAAAAAAAATATATATATTGAGGAGACTCGGGAATGGAGATGAGTAGAACGGTAACTCGCAGTAAAAAAGCTTATGAACTAACTCACCAGCATTATTAAACCCATAGGCTCATGGGCGCACAGATATAAGCTCTCCATACATACATATCCAGAGCTAACGATTTCCAATTATCCCTGTAGAATTTAGGTTTCTCAAATAGTGGTTAATATTATTCTCCCTACTCACTCTTGGTCTGCCTGCTGGACTCTTTCCGTCTGGTTTCCTATAAGGAGTTTGAATGCCACTTTTTCATTTCCATTCGTGCCACATGACTTGCCGATCGGAGTCTATGAGACTTAATTTTTATTATTATACCTAGTTTCATGTATATATCATGCAGCTCACTGTAATGCAGTCCTATTTATTCGCCAGTTTGTTCATCCCTCTTTGGTCCAAAAATATTCCTTAGAACTTTAATCTCGAATAGGCTACTCGTAATATTTTCTCCTGCCTTAAAAGTAAGAATCCATATTTCTCATTGATATAAGTGCGAGAATAACAGTTTTATAAATGTTTAGTTTAACGTTTCTTTAAGGACTTGGGACTATAATAGTCCCTGTAATGCATAATAGAATGCATTTCCAGAATTGAACTAATGATTAATTTGTTTGTGTACTTCATTCCTGTTTGAAATTATTTTTTCTAGGTTTTTGAATTCAGCCAGTTCTTCAAAATTTCCCTCATTTGTAATTAACTGCCCATTTCCGTAATTCTGTGTGTGAACATAGTTTGTTCTATTCATGTTTACTTTCAGTCCCAATTTCTTAGCTTCACTCAATAGAGTGTGTGTGTTGAAATTAGAATTTTCTCGTTATCGTTAAAATATATACATAATTAGCATAAACCAAAAGCTTATTAACTCTGAGTCGTATGCCTTCTTCAGCCTATAAAGACGGTAAAAATACTGCAGAAGAGAGTGAGACTAAGAAAAAGGTAGACAGAAAAAAGAGAGGAAGTCAGAAAAAAGGGACAGACGAAGAGAAAGATAGATAGAAATAGAGAAATAGACAGAGAATTAATAAAAGAAAGAATAATAAAGAAATAAAGGGAGAAAAAAGTGAAAATATGGAAAAGGAGAGAAAAAATACAGAAAGATAGAAACAAAACTGGAGAAAATGAGAGCTAGAAAGAGAGAATATGAAATTAAAAGAAGAGAAAAATTAGAGTAAGAGAAGGAGGAAAAAAGAAAGAAAGAAAACAGAGGAAAAATAGAGAAAAAAGAGAAAAAATAAAGAGAAAAGAGAGAACATGAGAGATAGAAAGAGAGAAGAACAGGGAGAAAAATAAAAAAAAAGAAAATAGAGAAAGAGAGAGAGAGGAAGAAAGAAAGAGAGAGGAATGGGAAGAAAAGAGGAAAAACGAGATAAAAATAAAGAAAAAGGAAAAAAGATAGAAAAATGAAGAAAATAGAAAGACAGAAGAAAAGAGAAATAGAAAGAGAGAAATGAGAGAAAGAGAAAAGAGAGCGAAAGAATGGAAGAGAGAAAAAGAAAAAAGAGGGGAAAAGGAGAGAAAATAGATAAATAAGGGAAAGGAAAAAGGGATAAAAGAGAGAAATAATGGAAAAAAAGAGAGAGGAAGTGTAGTTCAAAGAGAGGAGTAAGTGCTTGGAGTTTCCTCACCTCGCTAAATGCAATTCAAAATTATTTTCTTTGGGTAGTGGCAATGAGCACAGTGACTGTAGCATATGGTAATGTTATGTTTGAAGTTAAGTCTGTTAGTTGACGTCACCCCCTCGTTTTCCTCAGTTACTTGAGTGCTCTAATGGCATTGAAGTCTAGACAGAGAGTGAAGCAAAGAAAACAGTTTTCCTTGAATATACTCGGAGTCTAGACACGACTTCAAAGTTAAAATCAGAATGAAAATAAAAGTTATCTTATTCTTGGTAAATTGAATGCCAGGGAAAGCAATTTATATAAAGTCTTAAAGAATTTTCACAACACAAGCGTGTTCAAGTTCGTCATATACCTCTCGACCTTGCAGTGTGTTATATTTTACTTTTGTTAAACGAAGGCGAAGAGACGACAAATTTTCACAAGTTCAATGGGAGAATGTTGTAAAACACAGCTCATAAACAAAAGTTATGTATCTTCTTCTTCACGGTTTCGGCTTATTTACTAGCCTGTTCCGGCTCCAAATTGCTGCTCTTTCCATCTTTTCTTTGGTCTTCCCAAACTTCTTCTTCCTCGTGGTGAATAGCTGTATGCTGCTTTTGGTATTCTATTCCCAGTCATCCTTGCCAAGTGTTCTTTCCAGTTTGTTCTGTATTTCTCTATTGTTGAGTTTAATTCCTCTACTTTAAGTTGTTGTCTTATTTCTGTGTTATGTTTTTTGTCTGTTCTTTGATATCCTGCTATTGGTCTGAGGAATGTCATTTCAGCAGCTTGTATTCTGGCTGATTGTTGTGTTGTCACTGTCCATGTTTCGTATCCATAAGTAATTATAGGCACTTATATAATTATTGAGTCTTTCCTGGCTTTATTTTTCAAAGTTCTTTTTAGTGTTCCTGTTATATAATTAAACTTATTTAGTTTGTTATTTATATCTGTTTCTGCTGTGTATGATATTTCGCAACCTAGGATGTTATATCTTACCACTTGTTCCATTGGTTTATTTTCTAATATTATCTTTGTCCGAACTGGATGAGCGCCCTTGAAGGCCATTGTTTTTTATTTTTGTGAGGATATTTCCATGTTGTATTTTTTTGATATTTCATTTAGTTTATATAGCATTCTATTATGTATTTAATTTTAATAATGTGACATTGTTAATAGTACATGCCAGGAGAGAATACTACAATGTCAAAATGACAACATGGTTGCATTGAACAATAGTATATAACGATGCGAGTTTGGGAAGGGGTTTTTAAAGAATACAGGAAAATGTTTAAAAACCGAGCCATAGCGAGGTACTTAATTTCCGAAATTCTGTAAAATACTTCACAAACGTGAGGTGTACATTATATTTCGCGCGACTGTGTTTTCAAAATAATAAATAATAGTAAAATAATACCTTTGTTGGAAATATTTCCGTTCATTATAAACAATCTGACTACCGCTAACAGTGTGAGCAATGCTTATTAGTTGAAACAACAGGAGGCCGTGAAACGAATTTGTGATAAAATAACAGGAGGCCGTGAGACCAATTAGTAATAAAATGGAAGAAAGTACGTATTTATTGTTTTACATTGTTACAAATAAAGTTCAATTCTTTTAAAAGTCAGAGATTTGTTTCGTGTAATGTATATTAACACTACCTTCTGGATATTTTTTATATATATATTGTATGTAGTATACATAGAAGGCAGTGGTTTTACTTCCCACATGCGTGTTTGTAACATGTACTATTACAGTAGAATCGTTTTATTACAGTATAGTTATTTAGGTTGGCAACACCAAAATGTAGGAAGTTGAACTTTCAATCATGGTCGCCATTGCTACAAGTACAACAAAACGCACTATCGCGCAAAAAAAAAAGTTTCATGTTAATTAATATACACTTAGCGACAAAAAGAATGAGCCGCTTCAAAAAGCAGTAACTGTTATGGCCCACTGCGCATGCTCGAAAAGCCATATCTGTGGTTCACGGAGTAATGCATTTTTTAATGCTTTAAATACGCTGTATTATGTTTTAATCGTCTTAAATAGTTAAAGAACAGTGAAGGAGACGTGTTTCTGAATATTTATGAGCGTCCGACAAATGCAATATTACTCAAATTGCTACATTTTAAATAAAGTTTAACTCTCGTCTATAGTGTAAAATTAAACAACGCAACTAGTATCCAATGTTCGAGTAGCGTAAATCGTTAAACTACTTACAACAAGATGAAATGTATATGAAAGCCATGGTTCGAATCCGACGATTATTTATTAATTTGAATTTTCGCAAAATACATCCTATAACAATTAATTCCTGCCACGTAATCTACGCCCACTTTACACTATCTTAAGTAATATTCCTGCCTCGTATACTCTGTAACACTATTTAGCAACCGGTGTAAATTTAATTGTGTGTAGTACCACGTTTTAATAATAATGCTATAAATTTATATAATAAAATATAATATAGTTTCATATATTTATGAGTTTATTTATTTAACACAAATTTCTTATATATATATATATATATATATATATATATATATATATGTACAGGGTGCCCACCGCTGTGGTCTCGAGGTAGCGTGCTGCCTTGTCACGCAGCGGGCCGGGTTCGATCCCCGATCGGTGCAGTTTTTCTGGGTGAGGTTTTTATCGGGGTTTTTTCCTCAACTGTAAGACAAATGTCAGGAAAAATTTAAGGTCCAAACGGTCCCCGAAATCATATGGCCTTCATCGTCATCATCATCCTTATCATTATCACCAACCTTCACCGGTGTGGAAAGCAACGGGAAGCTACGACACCTACGATTTCCTAGTAAAGCTGCAATCATAGCATGAAAATGGTATGATTGCCGCGAAAGACCTGCCTTCGGGCAGAATATGTGCAGGGTATTGAAAAAACACCGACAACGGAGGTGAGGTGGTATATTGAGATCTGCTGATCATTTTTAATAAGGTACCCAAATTCGAAAATGATGCATTTTCACACTATGACTAATTAATTATGTCTCAATATCAGTGTTAGTTCGAATGATTTGAAGGCTGGGTTATAAGTACGCCATGCCAAGAGAGATTACCAACGTAATGAAAATTAGTGGCATTGTTCAAAGAAATATATACTTCTATCGCTCCATATCTTCATGCGGGCTGCAGGTTCGATAGATCCGGGGAGTTATTTAAATATTAAGTGATTTTTATTCAGAGCTACGGAGTTCAGGGAATATAACATAAGGAATAGTGATGAACGTCAGTAAAAAGAAGTACTAAATGCTGTGAAATGCTATAAGGAAGGGCGTAAAGTGAGATAAAGAATTAAAAGTCTTGTTTCAAGTCGTAACTTGCGGTGAAGACCAACAAAAGGCAAGGAAAAGGAAATTTAGAGAATGTTTTAAACCGTAATACGCATTTAAACTCCGTGTAAAAGCCAAAAAAGAGGGAAGTGAAGAAAATAAGGAGAAACAAGTTAGAATTTAAAACTTTTGTTCTAACTTTACAAAGCATAGAATACAAGTCCGTCACGCAGGTACTGTATAATCTAAGCGTCTGTCTCAGTAAGTTGAATTTATTGTCCGAATGCGCTTGTTTACGGAATATATTTTTACACGCTTTATATTAGCTTGACCTGTATATATCTATCTATCTATCTATGTAACGGAATATTTCAAAGCGATTTTCACCCACTTAAAATCATTGGATCGACCTGAAACTTTGTATACTTGTAAAGGACCCGTGACAATACAAAAATTTCATATTTATTTTCTAAAATCCTGGACATAATCAACATAAAATCAATAAACAGATATTAGTAAAAGTAAAGTCTCTAAGAAGAAAATGTAAACATCATAAAAAGCACCCCACGCTTTTGATGGTAAAATTATTTTCTTTTTGCTGATAACTCTAGTTTTATTCTATATGTGTTGCAGATGATTTTTTTGTTGACCACTTTAATTTTATCCCAAGCGTATTGGAAATTAAAATTATTTTTCATTTTTTAGTTTTCTAATAAAGCGTGTTTTTTAGTTTTTTAAAACTATTATTTATTTTTTATTTTTTAGTTTTAATATTTTACAGAATAAGATAAAAATGTAAATATCTTTAAATTCGATACTATTGTACTATATTCGATACTATTGTAGTATGAGCTAAAAGTATTACTCTTCTATAAGAAAAACCCTACCAGCCGGATTTGAACCAGCGACGTATGGATTACTGAAATTATATATCACTAAGAGTTCACTGCTCTACCAACTGAGCTCTTACAACGATTGACTAAAACGTCGACAAGTCCGCAACCTATTATACCAGTTTTCATTTTTTTTATTTTCGGATGATTCTGGCCAGGATTTTAGAAACAAAATATGAAATTATTGTATTGTCACGGGACCTCTACACGTATACAAAGTTTCAAGTCGATCCAATGTTTCTAAGTGGGTGAAAATCGCGTTGAAAGATTCCGTTACATTGATACAAAAACGCTTTGTTTGATTTTCTGATGATTATGGCCAGGATTTTAGAGAAAATAAATATGAAATTATTGTATTGTCACGGGTCCTCTACAAGTATACAAAGTTTCAAGTCGATCCAATTATTTTAAGTGGGTGAAAATCGCATTGAAAGATTCCGTTACATAGATAGATAGATAGATAGATAGATAGATAGATAGATACAGGTCAAGCTAATATAAAGCGTGTAAAAAAGTGTCTTTGTATCAATGTAACGGAATCTTTGAACACGATTTTCACCCACTTAGAAACATTGGGTCGACTTGAAACATTGTATACTTGTAAAGGACCCGTGACAATACAATATTTTATTATTTTGTTAATCATTCAACTCTGCTTGCTTGCTTTTGTGACGGCAACAATACATCGTCCAGTGTGCCGATTCTGAGATTTATTTATCTCGTAACAGCTCATTTCTTTTGATGCTTGCTGTGTAGGGGTTTTTGATATTTTTTCCTACCTAAACAGCGTTTTTGGAAAATTATGGTGTTTTATTGTGATTTATTGGCCAGTACCCCGTATGTTTCTTACATTTAACCCTGTCAAAATATGTTTCGGTATGTAACACGCCTTTGTATTTCGTGGCCTATATTGCGCACTGTATGGTTGATATGGGTAGCACTGTTGTTAGACATTGTACTTACCTATCACTGATAAGCGCATCAATATAGGGGATCAGGATTGCTCTGTGAAGCTCAGAGATAGGCCTACTTGTGTGGTATGGGGCCGATACATATGCCAACTTTATTAACATTTTCAATTTTGGACCGCAGAGAATATGAACCATTCTTAACAGTTAGTATTTATTGCTTACTCCTGTACAGTTAGACTTACTTACTCACTCGCTGGCACTATATAACCCGGAGGTTCATGGCGGCAGGGACATAAGCTCTCCATACAACCCTATCCTCAGCTAATGCTTTCCAATCATTCCCTATATAATCTACTTCCCTCAAATCATAGTTAATGTTATTCTCCCATCTCATTCTTGGTCTACCAACTGGGCGTTTTCCCGCTGGATTTCCTACAACAAGCTTCCATGCAAGTCTTTCATTCCCCATACGTACAACATGTCCTGCCCATCGCAGTCAACGAGACTTAACTGTTCTTATTATATCTGGCTTCCTATAAAGACCATGCAGTTCATTGTCATTAGTCTTCTCCATTCACCTGTCTGTTCATCTCTCGTTAGTCCAAAAATTTTCCTAAGTACTTTATTCTCAAATACTTGTAATCTCCTTTCCTCTCTTAAAATAAGAGTCCATGTTTCGCACCCATATAATGTAACTGGTAGAATAATAGTTTTATATATTTTCAGTTTAACGTTTTTTGAAGGGAGTTGGGACATCAAGAGTCTCTGCAATGCATAATAGCACGCATTTCTAAAATTGAGCCTATTTTTAATTTCTTTGTGCATCTCATTCCTATTTGTGATTATTGTTCCTAGGTATTTGAATTCAGCCACCTCCTCAAAATTTCCCTCATTTGTCATTAGCTGTCCATTTCCATTATATAATGAATTCTTACGTGTAACCATATATTTAGTTTTACTGATATTTACTTCCAATCCTAATTTCTTAGTGTTACTCAATAGTGTGTGCGTATTGTCCTTTAGTATCTCCTTACTATCGGCCAACAATACTACATCATCAGCATAAACTAACAGCTTATTAATACCTGTATAGTTAGACATCATTTTAAATTATATCCAATTATTATTTTTCCAATGCTTTATTCCAGTCTAATAACTATATTCAACCTTTCATCTTACAGGTACTTTCACGTGTCAAATTCCACCTGGGCCTTACTGTGACAAGACTTGTTGGGAAAGGGATTCTAACTCTGAAACACATACTTCTTTAAAAATACAAGGATATGGAGGACATCCTGGAATGAGTGATCAGCTGAATGTCGGGACCTCGTCCGAGAAAACACAACATTAAGACGAAACACACCCACTCACGCACATTCATACTAAACATGGCGAGTATGGTAATTAAGTTAGTAATGATAATAATAATAATAATAATAATAATAATAATAATAATAATAATAAATAAAGCTTTATTTTAGCTGGCAGAGCTAAGGCCTTAAAATCTTCTCTTACACTCATCCAGTGAATAATAAAATTATACAAAAATTATAGGCTATACGTACTATAATTTTAAAATATAGACTAAACAAAGGATAATGATAATGTGACCTAATACTAGCTAATACTAACATAACATGGAATATAGTAAAATAAAAATTATTGTATTGTATTGTAAGCCCATGTTTTCCCTTTACAGAACTTTAGGCGCTCTCCTCCTACAGGGAAGAATTTGAACCATACTAATTTTAGTTACACTTGTTTTCGTATAGATGTCATTTTGAGTGGTACGTGGTCAGCGTTCCGCCTCATACTGACATCTAGGAAACCAAGGTAGTACTAGGACGGGAAAATACGGTAAATTTTGCTTAGAGGCCTTTTCATTTATGTTTAAGGATTTTTTACGAGCCTGAAAACCTTCAGACTCGGGACCCACGTCTTAAAGTCCCTCCCGGAGGACTTGCTCCTTGGATTTTTCCGTCCTAAAAAATCCATCGACCCCGACCGGATTTTAACCCGCGACCCACGGGACCAGAGGCAAGGAGCATAACCACTAGTCCACCGCGGCCGACAATAATATAAATAATAAAAATAATATAAAATAAAATTAAGTAAGTTAAGCTTCCTAGATGAATATTTACAAAATGCTGAAAATAGTTATGCAGTTAATGTTTTCATTGTGTGGAACTTAAGATATCAGTTAATTTGGATTTAAATAATAATAGTGATTGACAGTATGGAAACCAGATGATGTTCATGCCTTAAAGATTCCAGATATTTGACTTGCGGATGAGGAAATGTTTGATTGCTTAATTAATATTTTTGTAAGCATAGTATATTTAATGGTCGCGCGGACGTTTTGAAAATGTTAATACCTGCGGAGGTATTATGAAATGAATTATATACCCTAGCGATAAACCGGCAATTGTAAAGTACTAAGGCATAAAATTCTACATAAATCTGCATTAGTCGATATGTTATTCATAAATGCACGAAATAAGTACATTAATCAAATTTTGAATAATACATTAATTATGTATCTGACGAATATGTATTTTCATATATTTATGTCACATGAAAATAAAGAAAAATGATAAGAGAACCAATAAAATAGTCCTATATTTAAAACGCATATATATATATATATATATATATATGTGTGTGTGTGTGTGTGTGTGTGGTCTTGTGACAAATAGGCTATATTACTGTAGTAAAAAATCGATATAGAATACATACTTCTTAGAAGTGTTTTTTAACACGCCAGTAGTCATGTACATTCATACATATGGTGTGCATTTTTTATCTAGCTAACTGGCACTATTGAATCGATGGCTCATATGCAATGTGGCACTTAAGCTTTCCATACATCTCTATACCGAGATAATAAAATTTTTTCAATCATCGCCTGTATATTTCAACTCCCTCAAACAATGGTTAATATTATACTCCCACTTTAATGGAGAACCACGGGGCATGCGCTGGTTCGAGTACCTGTGTTGGGGATGAAATTTTCTCATGGTATTTCGACCAGTTTTCCCGCGGCGATGTACTGATTAGAGCAATTATATACTTTAAATCAGTTTGACATTTACAAATTAATATAGGCCTATCCAATTTCCAACAACAACTCTAACATAAATTCAAATTAAATTTATCCTACATCAGATTTCTAATAACAAACTTGCACACGAAGCAAATAAGTCACGTTCTTTGCCTCTAGTCTCGATGGTCGAAGGTTCAAACCCGGCTGGGGTGAAAGGATGTCTTTAGGATCGAAAAATCCACAGGACATGTCATCCGGGAGGGCCTTTAACCCATGGATTGCTAGGCTAAACATTTTCAGGCTCGTCGAAGAACCACAAGCCTGAATAACAAGACATCTGTGCAAAATTTAATCAACATTCAGCCATCCTAATATTAATTATGTTGTCTATTGGAGGCTACGTGCTAACCACAAGTCAATCGTTGACATATGTACGTAAATAAGCGTAACTAAATTAGCTTGGTTAAGAACTTCCACTAGGGAGCACCGATGTCCCCACGAGATAGTAATGGGATATATAAAATCCACGGCGCGTCCGGCCTACAAGGCTGTTGAACTACCAGTATTGCAAATTGGATATATTACTTTTTTTTTTTTTTTACTTTTGAGGGCCTCTCCACTTTTCAGCGGTTACCCTGTATTCCCATTCGCCATTCTTGCCGATCACGCCATTCATCCTCCTCCAGACCTCGGTCGTTCATCAATCTATGGATCTCTCCTCTCCAAGTTGTTCTTGGCCTGCCCCGTTTCCTTCTACCAGAAGGTGACCATTCCAAAAGAGTTTTGGGCCACCTATCATCTTCCATTCTCCTGACATGGCCATACCACTGAAGAGCTCGTATTTCGATCCTTTCCACCACTGTCTCCTCCATATCCATCATCTGCCTCACTTCTTGATTTCTTCTTCTTTCCAACCTGGCACTGCGTCTTATTCCATCCATCTCCACTGCCAAGATCTTAGTTTTTGTCCCTCTACCAAAGTCCATCCCTCAGCACCATAAGTCATTATGCTTTCCACAACAGACTTCAAAATCCTCTTCCTCGTGTGGTTTGACATGGTCCTACTCCACAGTACTCCATTCAACATTTTTATGGCTCTTCGTGCTTGTACTAACCAGCTATCTACTTCAGCTTTACAACTCCCTCATTCATCAATAAGTGATCCCAAATATTTAAATTTTTTAACAGCTCTAATAATAAAATTGGATATATTTCAACTTAAATTCTATCCCCCTTAAAAATAAAACTTTACAAGGATTATAAAACCAACTGGAGCCTTAATACATTTTATAATCCTATCATACTATGGGAACATTTTAACATTCCCTCCGTCCCGTTCCGACTGCAAGAAACACATCCACGTGTGCTAATCACAGAGGTAGACAATCATCTAGCCAAGTATAGGGGTGACATGTGGTTAGCAAATCGGGTCCTCCAGCCGTTATTGCTGGTTTTCTCAATATATAGCAGCTACTTATTGCAGTTACCCAAAGTCCTCATGATGCTAGGTGAGCACCGGTTCCATACTGGCCGAAATTCCATGTGAAAAATTTCTTCCCCCGTGGGGACTCGAACCAGCTCAATTCCCATGAAAACACATGGGAATAAACCTAAAAAAATATTCATCATCATCTTCATGGTAGTCCGTCGGCCTGTTCCGCTTTCAGAATTAATCTTCCCATCGTCTTCTAGGACGTCCCATATCTCTATACCCTTGAGGTTGGTATAACATTGCTTGTTTTGTTAGCCTAGAAGAGTCCATTTTTAAAATATGTTCATGGCATTTTTGTTTGTAGTTTTGTATTTTTTTTATTTAGATTAAACATTTTGAGTTCTTGCCTAATTGTTTTACTAGCAATGTGGTCTCTTAGAGTGTATCCTGCAACGTATCTGAGGAACTTCATTTCTGATGTTTCTATTAATCTTCTGTCTGATCTATTCATGGCCCAATTCTCTTATCCATTATGTCACAATGGAAACTGCCATTGCAATAATTTAAAACAATGAAATAAGATAAATGTTCTTTCTTTATTAATATACTTAAAATATTTACAATATTTCATCTAATTCTCAATCTTTCTGTTCTACTATTTGAAACGATAACTATTTACAACTAATCATATGGTAATTGGAACCGCATACTTCATTTTGGAGCTTGATCAGATCTCTAACATGGGACATACACAAATACAAACATAGCAGAAAACCAATTATTAAATACAATAAATTTCGTTTCTGAAATTTCAGTCCTCCTCAATTGGGTAATAATTTCTTAGAAACGCCTTGTAGACCTTTCGGAAGATCACATTCCATCTTATGCTTTTCAAAATGGACCAACTGTTGTTTGTTAAGATTTTATATCACGGGTTCATTGACGATGAATATTTGACCTTTCATACCATTAAAAATCTAGTTATAACTATTTGATCGAATTTGTATTATATATTATTTGCTGATAACACTGAGCAACAAAAAATAAACTTTTTTCTCCTGAATTCAAATATGATATCGGTTTTTCTCCATCATGCAAGGTTTCCGAGAGACAGGAATTTATAATTTCAAACACTTTAATATTTTCTACATTCGTAACTACACAATATTCGAACATTTGGACTCACCTAGAAAGCAAGAAATGACGATTTCTTGCTATATTTCGCCTGTGGAGCATCCCTCTTGATGGTCCAATAAGAATCGGCCAGCATATTAGGATTCCATTTGCCTTCATATCTCTTTTCCATAGCTGAAAACTCCTGATGGATGCGTTCCCCGTTTTATTTTACAATTGACAAATGGACGAAAAAACGCCTATTAAAAAATAATTATTTAAATCCATTAATTGAAATTGAAATAAGAAAAACTGTGGGCGATGGAGAAATTCCGAATACATATTTGAAAACACGATAAAAATAAACTACATTAAATAGAACTACAACTATTGGTACTCATGAGACAATAATCATGTTAACCAGTGTAAATATTTACAACTAATCATGTGGTTATTGGAACCATTTTGGAGCTTGATCAGAGCTTTGGAATGGGATATATACAAACATAGCAGGAAATCAAATTATTAAATTAAATAAATTTTGTTTCTGAAATTTCAGTCCTTCTCAATCGGGTAATAATTTCTTAGAAACGCCTTGTAGACCTTACGGAAGAACACATTCCATCTTATGCTTTTTAAAATGTACCAACTGTTGTTTGTTAAGATCTTATATCACGGGTTCATTGACGATGGATATTTGACATTTCGTACCATTAAAAATCTAGTAATAACTATTTGATCGAATTTGTATTAAATAATATTATTTGCTGAAAATGTTCACCAGAGAGAATGTAAAATATAATAAAATTTCAAAATGTTTGTTCAACTTTTGTACCATTAACATTTGAGTCGTTAATATCCTGTTTGAGGACGTGTAAAATCCAATCTATTTTATCGGTGAAATAATAAATAATGCGATTGATTAAAAATTGGAGATTAAATAGGTGAAAGTTTAGATGTGTGGGCAAATTTTCATTAAATTACAACTAGACCGTGTAGCATTTCAAGCTAAAAGGGTTAGTTTAGCATTTATTGCGGTCAGCAGAGCTTCCGTTAATTACAGGTATGAAAATAAGCTTGTTATGTGGAAATTCGACATACAGCTATTCAACTTATGTTTTGTATACCGGTGTATGCTGTATTGGGAATTTACCGATTCGATTGAGGGTCTTTCCACTTTTCAGCGGTTGCCCTTTTACCAGCCGCCTGCTGGCCCTTCACATCCACATGTGTCAATCACAGAGGTGATGATCAACAGCCAGTGTAGGGGTGACATGTGGTTAGCATGTCGAGTCCCCCAGCCGTTATAGCTGGTTTCTCAACCTGGAGCCGCTACTTATTGTAGCTACCCAATTGCCTCACGATGCTGGGTGGGCACCGGTCCCATACTGGCCGAAATACCATGAGAAAATGTCTTCCCCCATGGAGATTCGAACCAGCGCAAGTCCCGTAGCTCTGCGCCAAGGCTTCCTACCTTAACCGCTCGGCTACGGCGCGGGACATTGGGAATTTACAAGACAGTAAAAATCGTAAAGTAATTTATCCTTTACACGATAGTGCGTTTTGTCATACTTACAGCAATCGCGACATGATTGAAGGTTCACAATTTCCTACATTTCGGGGTTGCCAACCTAAATATGTATACTATAATGAAATAACTATACTGTAATGTTATATATTACAAACACGCGTATGGGAAGTAAAACCACTGCTCTCTATATATACTACGTACAATATATTTATACAAAATTATATCCAAAGTTTAGTGTTAATATACATTATATGAAACAAATCACTCCATTTTAAATTAACTAAACTACATTTGAAACAATATAAAACAATAAACACGTACTTGCCGCCATTTTACCACTGATTTGTGTCACGGCTTCCTGTAGTTTCAACTAATAAACATTGTACACTCTTAACATTAGTCAGTTGTTTATAATGAACGCAAATATTTCCAACAAATATGTTATTTTACTATTATTTATTATTTTGAAAACACCATCGCGCAAAAAATAATGTACAATGCAAGGCAAGTTTTTGAAGTGCTTTACAGAATCTCGCTTCTATTAAAACCACTTCCCAACCTCGTATCGTAATGTACTATTACGTGTGCCGTCTCGGAGGGCATATGGATAGCGCATGAGGTTTTTATGACTGGAGTCATAGGTTCGAAACCTGGTGGTTCTGGATAGGTATTGATAGTGGGCCATATAGGGATCTTTCGGGTTCTTCTTGGAGTTCCCCCATTTCCCGAATTTCAGTCCATTGTCATACTCTACTTCTCTTGCCTCCCCTATAATCTAATTTTTAATCTCTATTCATTTATTCATTCATTTCATATCTCAGCGAAAGAATTGGGCTATACTATGTCATTACGCAACTTGAAAATAATAGATTCGATAACAAGTGATTGCTAGCGTCATGTTCGACAAAGTAATAACATATGTTACCGCTAGAGTCAATTGCCAACATGTCTACTCAAATACAAAGGGGATTTTATCCTGGAGTCTACCTACAGTAGTGAACAAGTTAGGGTGAGAAAATGGGCAAGATAGTGTTAATTTGGGCATGTTAGTGTGAGAAAATCGTCGAAATCTTATACCAAATCAGTTTAACGTTCATTTCTTTATTAGCGAGTTTTTATGTTAAGTTGGTTACACTTTGTGAGCAATAACTAATACATGTTTTATATTGCAAATATGCTGATTTTAGGTTACTTTCAGCTCAACGAATCACTTCATTTTAAGATATATACCACATTAAAAACACACACACACACACATATATATATATATATATATATATATATATATATATATATATATATATATCTCCACCGCTGTGGTCTCGAGGTAGCGTGCAGCCTTGTCATGCAGCAGGCCCGGATTCAATTCCCGGTCAGGACAGGCTCCTAGGTGAAGTTTTTTTTGGGGGGTTTTCCTCACCTTTAAGACAAATGTCAGGAAGCTTAAGGCCTAACGGATCCCGAAAATCATCCGGCATCATCCTTATCATTATCATCATCATTCACCGGTGTGGAAAGCAAAGGGAAGCTACCACACATATAATTCCCTAGTAAAGCTGCAAAGCATAGTATGAAAATGCTACGATAGTAGTGAAAGACCTGCCCTGAGCCAGAATTACTATGGATGGATATATATATATATATATATATATATATATATATATATATGGTATATATACATATATATATGTATACATAATTTATTTATTTATTTCATGTAATTATTCACATATTACAATATTAAATTAAGTGTTCTTCCTATTTTAATTGAATTTGGGTAGGAGATATGTTGGCATAGACTCCAAAAAGTAGTGTGGTTCAGCAAGGCAAAGGTGTTTAAAATTTGTAGTTGTGATGATGTAATGGGTCACACTCATATACTTACTCCAAACTCGTGTGTCAACTTAGGGTAGAATAAGGGTAAATGGATTATTATAGCTCCTCCTCGAGGACTTGGGCCCAGCCCATATAAATGGTGGGTATGAGTCATGTGTATGAATACTTCATGCGTGTAGAACTAGGAACACCATAACAGACTACACATCACCGTACAGTATATTTCATCTCATCCATTTAGTAAAGTTAAGATGGGTAACATAATGAGCTAAAATAAAGTGTAGGAGTCTTAAAATCCATACCCATATCTACTAATCTAATCTACCATTTTATTCTTGGCCTACCTACTGGCAGGTTTTCCTCTGGATTTTCTACAAGGCGTTTCCATGTCTCTTTTTCATTCGCAATTCTGCCATATGTCCTGCCCATCGCATTTTACGAGATTTAACTCTTCTTATTATATCTGGTTTCTTATAAAGGTCATGTGGCTTACTGTTAAGTAGCCTTCTCCGTTCGCCTGTCCGTTCATCTCTTTTCGGTCCAAATAGTTTCCTAATAACTTTATTCTCAAATACTCGTGTAACTTTTTCTCCTCCCTTGGAGTAAGAGTTCATATTTCGCATCCATATAGGCTAATATAACTGAGAGAATAACAGTTTTATATATTTTCGGTTTAATGTTTTTTTAGAGAAGTTGGAACGACTAGAGTCCATTTAAAGCATAATAACATGTATTTCCGGAATTGAGTTTATGTTTCATTTCTTCCTGCATCTTATTCTTGTTTGTGATTATTGTTCGTAGGTATTTGAATTCAGACCCTTCTCAATAATTACCCTCATTTGACATTAACTGTCCATTTCTATTAGATAACATGTTTCTATGTGTGATCGTTTATTTAGTTTTATTGACGTTTATCTCCAGTCCCAATTTCTTAATTTTAATCAACAGAACTTGCACAAGAAGACAAATCCAATTACAGGGTTCAGCTGAACTACTGATCATAATTCAGCAAGCTCTACCTGGTGGCAGGAGGTCCTGACCCTGCAGATGGTTCAGTGGAGTTATTTTTTAGTATTATTATTATTATTATTATTATTATTATTATTATTATTATTATTATTATTATTGCGGATATTAATATTATTGCTACTTATATTATTTTACTATTGATACTATTACTGTTATTATTATGGCTATTATTATTATTGCTATGATTATTATTATTATTATTATTATTATTATTATTATTATTATTATTATTATTATTATTATTAATAATAATAATAATACCCTCCATGGTATCTTTACCTTGTCGTGGTGGAGTGGCTTGCGTGCTTAAATGATCCTGAGAGCTATGCCGGCGGTAGCATTGCTGCCGATAGGGTTACCCATGCCGGACTGGTCGAAGGTGATAAGCCAGACGAAAAAAGTACCTTGGGCGAAAGAGTGACGATCTTTCACCGTAAAAATATAACCGTCAAGAAATGCGGACATGGGTTCATCTGGGGTAAAATTTTCCGGAAGTCAAATAGTCCCCCATTCGGTTCTCCGGGCGGGGACTACTTCAGGGAACCCATGCCAAAGGCTCAAATGCTTATTAATAATAATGATATTATTATTACTTGATAATACACGGCGTGCGTCGATGAATGAAGACTAATGTGCTTTTATGTTTAGTTCAATACGTAAAAGGAAAAATAATCATACATTTTGTTGTAATTATTTTTAAATACCCCGTACTGATAACCCGGTGTTACCCGGGAAACTACATATCGCGATCCTCTTGGCATAAAGGAGCTGAAAGACGAAACTTAATGTATTTTTATGCTTAGATGAATAAGCAAAAGGAATTTATATTTAGATATCCCGTGCTGATTACCCAGCGTTACCCGGGAATCTACTTATCCCGATCTTTTTGGCATAAATGAGGTGAATGGCAAATTTTGTTGTAGTGAGTTATCTGTAAAGAATACCCACCGTGCGCTGCTACGCTTGCCCGGGAATCTACTTATTCCGATCTTCTTGGCATCAATGAAAGATAAAAATGGTTAATGTGAGTTATCCGTAAAAGATAAACATATGCTGTCTTGGACTTTTTTATTTAGTTTTTTATGTTTACATTAATTTTGCGTATTTGTTATGGTTTAGGTAGCGTAAGTCATTTAAGCGTCCAAAAAGCTACTTTTTTCACGTTTACCACTACAAAGGGTGATTTTAATGGCGAAGGGCTTGACTATTAAATCTCTATTGCACAATCAGATGAACGGTATTACAATGCATAAAACACGAACAAAAAACAAACATTCATTTGTATATATTAGATTAGTGGTAGTACGTAGTAGCAGTAGTAGTAGTAGTAGTAGTAGTAGTAGTAGTAGTAGTAATATAAGAACATTCTGTAAAAAGTACAGAAACTTCTTGAAAACTAAGAATGAACATAAAATAAACGTGTGACATTAGATCATTTTCGCTGTATGAATTATCAACTAGAGCAGACTAGTGTATTCCCGGAATCTGATCGAGGGTCGCTAGGAATGTGGGCCATGCAGGAGAGGATGTTAGTGTCATAACCCATTGCCATAACTCATAGATTGTATCATTATCCTCTGCAGTAACAGTCCTTTCGCTCAGTTAATTAACACAAAACACAGCATAATCCTAATTCATAGTCCATTATGTATCACGTTACACTCTTCATACAATCTTTCGTAAAACAACCATTCGTAGAATGGACATCTGTGTAGGTAAACCATAGGAAAAGCGCCCAGTTGACAGGCCAAGAATGAGGTGGGAGGATAGCAATAACCATCATTTAAACGAGGATATTAAACAGATGATTTAAAAATAATCTCGACAAAGAACACAAAAAAATGGAAATTCAAGGTTGCAGATCCTATCAGAAGTAAAAGTGTACTTGACAATAACATTTTGGAGCAGGTGAATAATTTTACATATTTAGGAAGCAAGACGAAAAGGATGTAAATGCAAAAATTTCACAATTTTAAAGGATTCATAAATCGTATCTTCAAGCAACAGTTAGTCCAAAAACATTCAAGACTATAAGTGTATAAAACATTGGTTCTTCCAAGTCTTTTGTATAGTAGCGAAGTAAGGACATTGAAACAGAATGGTATGCAGAGACTTACATCCGCTGAAATGTGATACCTTCGGAGAACTGCAGTATACACACAACTAGATCATTGAAAAAATGAAGACATCTTAGAAGAATTACACATGAAACCTTTAGAAAACAAAATTTCTGATTATAAGTCAAGTTGGATGCAACATGTTCTTCGAATGGAAGATTACAGGATACCCAAACAAATGTTAGGCAAGAAGAAGATCAGGACGTCCACTCAGAAGACTTTTAGATGGTGTTTCTCTTGAGGTCGAAACAGGTAAACAAATGGCCTACATTCATGAATGTACTATTATGATGTTGATTTAAAAACATCCCATGATTGGGACGTACGGAGAGCTTATGTCCGGGTTTCCATGAGATTCCGTGTTCCATAGTGCCTGTGAGTTATATATTCACAATTTTCTATAAAGGGAACTGTCGACCATTGCATTCCGTAACCTATCTTGAAATTTTTCTCAGAGAAGCGTTGTGATGTACCAAGGCCGTATAAAAAAATTAAAAAGTGCAATTTTTAACTGCAAGGCACAGAAATCGAAGCCAGAATCCATCAATGGCAACCAACTATACGGAGCATATGTACATCCCTGCATGTGTCAAGAGCTGAGTGGAGTAAGGATGGACGCGGCGCAAAGTCAGGTAGTAAGGGTGAGTAAGGATGGACGCGGCGCAAAGTCAGGTAGTAAGGGTTATCCAGTGTGTCAATACAGGGGTTGTATTACTTTCCTATGGTTTAAATGAGAGATTATGCACTAGATTTTAGTGCCTTGCAGTTAAAAACGGCAGATATTTTTGACACAAAGTTTTTCTGGAAGAAATTTTAAGGTAGGTTTCGGCATGCAAAGATTCACAGTTTCCTTTTAAGAACAATATTATTAGCCAAATTTTAATAATAGTAGTAATAATAATAATAATAATAATAATAATAATAATAATAATAATAATAATAATTTATTCTAGAATTGTTTTCACATGCTGCAAATTTACTATACGGGACCCAAAGTTTTAAATCCCTTCTGAAGAAAGTTTTATTTACCAATTTTAACCTCTTAAGATGAATGACCACCCACTGGGTTTGAATTCGCGAAACTTGATACCAGTGGCGAGCATGTTAACCACTATTGCATCACGATAGACTGTCTTATTCCGAGCTAAGTTCCAGTTATACTCTAAACAAACTTGCATAAGGTATTACTCCGCCGACCACATATATTGGAGGAATTATGATAGCCTAATACTTTTACCCGCCATATAACTAGTAGTAGTAGGACTTTATTAGACAAAAAGTAAGATATTTACAATATTATTTACAAATATGGGTCGCACGGGCAGTAAGCCGTACGTGCTGTTGACAGTCCGTTACAATAAAGTATTAATTGGTACTAGTGTAAAGGAAAATAAACAAAAACAGCAATAACATTACAATTACATAAAGAAAACACAATAAAAATATTACCATTAAATAATAACACAATAGCATTATACACTAAAAACATTAACATTACAATTACATAAAGAAAACACAATAATATTAAGACTAGCCATATAACTATATTATATACCGTACAGTCATGGATAGGAACATTTTCTTAGAAAAAAATCGTACTTTACGGTAAATAACATTGAATGCAAGATACAATTATACAAATAGTTATGAAATTCCTCCATTTCTTATTTATGACAAAGAAAGAATCTGACAAAAAATTGTATATGTGCCTAACTAAACCACTGGTGTCGATAGATATCCTTTATTTAAATTTAATTAAGAGCAGAATTTGTACTCGGGGCTAGAGGCAAGGAAACGTCACCGCTAGAGCACCACGATAGACTTATTATTATTATTATTATTATTATTATCTTCTTCTTCCTTCCAAGTATTAGGGCGAGGCCTGTTACGATCCTATAGAAAATTTTCCCTTATGGGAAATTCTCGTATAAGACTTGAAAGCATAATAATAGTCCCTTCGATTGGTTGCTGGCCAAAGGAAGGCAAGACTAGTGATGGGGCTGCCATCTTATAGCCTCTGGTCAGGTTTTTCTGGAGAAGAAAAGAAAATAAGGAAAGAAGAAATGGAAAAAAGGAAGGACTCCCTAGCCCTTGGATGCCCTAATAGCGTCAGGGTCGAAAAAACAAGAGTTAACCAAGAGAGGTTAGATAGTAAAGTTAAAAGAGTGCAAAACACAAGTAAGTGGAAGAAATGTTTTACACAGCTTGGGCACCTTGTGGTCGCCATCCACATATCCCCTAGATGAGGACCCCTGAGGGGATTATTATTATTATTATTATTATTATTATTATTATTATTATTATTATTATTATTAACTCAATGGCACTATCTAACCCGTAGCTTCATGGCCACGCGGACGTAAGATATCGACACATCCCTATCCTGACCTAATGTTATTCAGTTATACCCAATATAATCTACTTCCCTCCAATCATGGTTAATATTATTCTCCCATATCATTCTTGGTCTGTCAACTGAGGGTTATCCTTCTGTTTTCCCTACATGATACTTTCATGACCCTCTTGCATTACCCATTCGTGTCACATGTCCTGCCCATCACAGTCTATGAGACTTATACTCTTCATATTATATGTGGTTTTCTATAAAGATCATGTAGCTCGCTCCTCTCCATTCGACTGTCTCTTCATCTCTCTTTGGTTCAAAAATGTTGCTAAGAACTTTATTTTCGAATACTGGTAATCTTTTCTCCTCCCTTAAATTTAAATATTTATGAAAATAATATTGAAGTTAAAAATAATATTTTCGTTTGTTTGAACATTGTATAACCGTAAAATTAGTTTTCTATATCTCATTATTTTGTTTTTGTTTTTTATATAAGCCCCTACATTAGACAGGGACGGTCTACTAACAATTTAATTTATTTTGCTAGAATACATTTTATTATTAGTCTTAGTCTTAATCTTAACTATCATTAACTGGTTGTATTATAGATCATAATATAATATATATTATCTTCTTGGTCAAATCTTCATTTAATATTTAATATTAGAGTTAATTATGATTGTTATATTCTGATGTAATATATTTTTGTCCTGGTGAGTAGAAGAGAAGGCCACATAGTCTTAACTCCATCAGGCTAAATAAATAAATAAATAAATAAAAAGATAAATAAATAAATAAAGTAAGTGCCCACGTTTGCATCCATGTAATATAACCGGATTATTATTATTATTATATTATTATTATTATTATTATTATTATTATTATTATTATTATTATTATTATTATTGATGATTGAACAGTATGAGGGAAATAAGATTGGACGATGAAGATTGTAATGGCAGCGAGATGTGAAGGAGAATGACAGCAGATTAGTTGGGCGCAGGAAGATGTTATGAAACATTGTGAAACCTGCAAAATAAAATTAATAAAGTTATTATTATTATTATTATTATTATTATTATTATTATTATTATTATTGATGATTGAACAGTATGAGGGAAATAAGATTGGACGATGAAGATTGTAATGGCAGCGAGATGTGAAGGAGAATGACAGCAGATTAGCTGGGCGCAGGAAGATGTTATGAAACATTGTGAAACCTGCAAAATAAAATTAATAAAGTTATTATTATTATTATTATTATTATTATTAGTATTATTATTATTATTGATAGACCTCTATGTTTGAACAGTATGAGGGAAATATCATTGGACGATGGAGATTGGAATGACACAGAGATGTGGATTAGAATGACAGTAGATTAATTGGGAGCAGCAAAATGTAAAACATTGTGAAACTTGTTAAATAAAATTATTATTATTATTATATTATTATTATTATTATCATTATTATTATTATTATTATTATTGATGATTGAACAGTATGAGGGAAATAAGATTGGACGATGGAGATTGTAATGGCAGCGAGATGTGAAGGAGAATGACAGCAGATTAGTTGGGCGCAGGAAGATGTTATGAAACATTGTGAAACCTGCAAAATAAAATTAATAAAGTTATTATTATTATTATTATTATTATTATTAGTATTATTATTATTATTGATAGACCTCTATGTTTGAACACTATGAGGGAAATATCATTGGACGATGGAGATTGGAATGACACAGAGATGTGGATTAGAATGACAGTAGATTAATTGGGAGCAGCAAAATGTAAAACATTGTGAAACTTGTTAAATAAAATTATTATTATTATTATTATTATTATTATTATTATTATTATTATTATTATTATTATTATTGATGATTGAACAGTATGAGGGAAATAAGATTGGACGATGGAGATTGTAATGGCAGCGAGATGTGAAGGAGAATGACAGCAGATTAGTTGGGCGCAGGAAGATGTTATGAAACATTGTGAAACCTGCAAAATAAAATTAATAAAGTTATTATTATTATTATTATTATTATTATTAGTATTATTATTATTATTGATAGACCTCTATGTTTGAACAGTATGAGGGAAATATCATTGGACGATGGAGATTGGAATGACACAGAGATGTGGATTAGAATGACAGTAGATTAATTGGGAGCAGCAAAATGTAAAACATTGTGAAACTTGTTAAATAAAATTATTATTATTAGTATTATTATTATTATTATTATTATTTATTATCATTATTATTATTATTATTATTATTATTATTATTATTATTATTATTATTATTATTATTATTATTATTATTATTGATGATTGAACAGTATGAGGGAAATAAGATTGGACGATGAGATTGTAATGGCAGCGAGATGTGAAGGAGAATGACAGCAGATTAGTTGGGCGCAGGAAGATGTTATGAAACATTGTGAAACCTGCAAAATAAAATTAATAAAGTATATTATTATTAATTATTATTATTATTAGTATATTATTATTATTGATAGACCTCTATGTTTGAACAGTATGAGGGAAATATCATTGGACGATGGAGATTGGAATGACACAGAGATGTGGATTAGAATGACAGTAGATTAATTGGGAGCAGGCAAAATGTAAAACATTGTGAAACTTGTTAAATAAAATTATTATTATTATTATTATTATTATTATTATTATTATTATTATTATTATTATTATTATTATTATTATTATTATTATTATTATTATTATTATTATTATTATTATTATTATTATTATTATTATTGATGATTGAACAGTATGAGGGAAATAAGATTGGACGATGAAGATTGTAATGGCAGCGAGATGTGAAGGAGAATGACAGCAGATTAGTTGGGCGCAGGAAGATGTTATGAAACATTGTGAAACCTGCAAAATAAAATTAATAAAGTTATTATTATTATTATTATTATTATTAGTATTATTATTATTATTGATAGACCTCTATGTTTGAACAGTATGAGGGAAATATCATTGGACGATGGAGATTGGAATGACACAGAGATGTGGATTAGAATGACAGTAGATTAATTGGGAGCAGCAAAATGTAAAACATTGTGAAACTTGTTAAATAAAATTATTATTATTATTATTATTATTATTATTATTATCATTATTATTATTATTATTATTATTATTATTATTATTATTATTATTATCATTATTATTATTATTATTATTATTGATGATTGAACAGTATGAGGGAAATAAGATTGGACGATGAAGATTGTAATGGCAGCGAGATGTGAAGGAGAATGACAGCAGATTAGTTGGGCGCAGGAAGATGTTATGAAACATTGTGAAACCTGCAAAATAAATTAATAAAGTTATTTATTATTATTATTATTATTATAGTATTATTATTTATTATTAGATTATTATTATTATTATTATTATTATTATTATTATTATTATTATTATTATTATTATTATTATTATTATTATTATTATTATTATTTATTATCTTATTATTATTATTATTATTATTATTATTATTATTATTATTATTATTATTATTATTTATGATTGAACAGTATGAGGGAAATAAGATGGAGCGATGAAGATTGTAATGGCAGCGAGATGTGAAGGAGAATGACAGCAGATTAGTTGGGCGCAGGAAGATGTTATGAAACATTGTGAAACCTGCAAAATAAATTAATAAAGTTATTATTATTATTATTATTATTATTAGTATTATTATTATTATTGATAGACCTCTATGTTTGAACAGTATGAGGGAATATCATTGGACGATGGAGATTGGAATGACACAGAGATGTGGATTAGAATGACAGTAGATTAATTGGGAGCAGCAAAATGTAAAACATTGTGAAACTTGTTAAATAAAATTATATTATTATTATTATTATTATTATTATTATTATTATTATTATTATTATTATTATTATTATTATTATTATTATTATTATTATTATTATTATTATTATTATTATTATTATTATTATTATTATTATTTATTATTATTATTATTATTATTATTATTATTATTATTATTATTATTATTATTATTATTATTTTTATTATTATATTATTATTGATGATGAACAGTATGAGGGAAATAAGATTGGACGATGAAGATTGTAATGGCAGCGAGATGTGAAGGAGAATGACAGCAGATTAGTTGGGCGCAGGAAGATGTTATGAAACATTGTGAAACCTGCAAAATAAATTAATAAAGTTATTATTATTATTATTATTATTATTAGTATTATTATTATTATTGATAGACCTCTATGTTTGAACAGTATGAGGGAAAATATCATTGGACGATGGAGATTGGAATGACACAGAGATGTGGATTAGAATGACAGTAGATTAATTGGGAGCAGCAAAATGTAAAACATTGTGAAACTTGTTAAATAAAATTATTATTATTATTATTATTATTATTATTATTATTATTATTATTATTATTATTATTATTATTATTATTATTATATTAATTATTATTATTATTAATTATTATATTATTATTATTATTATTATTATTATTATATTATTATTATTATTATTATTATTATTATTATTATTATTATTTATTATTATTATTATTATTATTATTATTATTGATGATTGAACAGTATGAGGGAAATAAGATTGGACGATGAAGATTGTAATGGCAGCGAGATGTGAAGGAGAATGACAGCAGATTAGTTGGGCGCAGGAAGATGTTATGAAACATTGTGAAACCTGCAAAATAAAATTAATAAAGTTATTATTATTATTATTATTATTATTAGTATTATTATTATTATTGATAGACCTCTATGTTTGAACAGTATGAGGGAAATATCATTGGACGATGGAGATTGGAATGACACAGAGATGTGGATTAGAATGACAGTAGATTAATTGGGAGCAGCAAAATGTAAAACATTGTGAAACTTGTTAAATAAAATTATTATTATTATTATTATTATTATTATTATTATTATTATTATTATTATTATTATTATTATTATTGATGATTGAACAGTATGAGGGAAATAAGATTGGACGATGAAGATTGTAATGGCAGCGAGATGTGAAGGAGAATGACAGCAGATTAGTTGGGCGCAGGAAGATGTTATGAAACATTGTGAAACCTGCAAAATAAAATTAATAAAGTTATTATTATTATTATTATTATTATTAGTATTATTATTATTATTATTATTATTATTATTATTATTATTATTATTATTATTATTATTATTGATGATTGAACAGTATGAGGGAAATAAGATTGGACGATGAAGATTGTAATGGCAGCGAGATGTGGAAGGAGAATGACAGCAGATTAGTTGGGCGCAGGAAGATGTTATGAAACATTGTGAAACCTGCAAAATAAAATTAATAAAGTTATTATTATTATTATTATTATCATTATTATTATTATTATTATTATTGATGTTGAACAGTATGAGGGAAATAAGATTGGACGATGAAGATTGTAATGGCAGCGAGATGTGAAGGAGAATGACAGCAGATTAGTTGGGCGCAGGAAGATGTTATGAAACATTGTGAAACCTGCAAAATAAAATTAATAAAGTTATTATTATTATTATTATATTATTAGTATTATTATTATTATTGATAGACCTCTATGTTTGAACAGTATGAGGGAAATATCATTGGACGATGGAGATTGGAATGACACAGAGATGTGGATTAGAATGACAGTAGATTAATTGGGAGCAGCAAAATGTAAAACATTGTGAAACTTGTTAAATAAAATTATTATTATTATTATTATTATTATTATTATTATTATTATTATTATTATTATTATTATTATTATTATTATTATTATTATTATTATTGATGATTGAACAGTATGAGGGAAATAAGATTGGACGATGAAGATTGTAATGGCAGCGAGATGTGAAGGAGAATGACAGCAGATTAGTTGGGCGCAGGAAGATTGTTATGAAACATTGTGAAACCTGCAAAATAAAATTAATAAAGTTATTATTATTATTATTATTATCATTATTATTATTATTATTATTATTGATGATTGAACAGTATGAGGGAAATAAGATTGGACGATGAAGATTGTAATGGCAGCGAGATGTGAAGGAGAATGACAGCAGATTAGTTGGGCGCAGGAGATGTTATGAAACATTGTGAAACCTGCAAAATAAAATTAATAAAGTTATTATTATATTATTATTATTATTATTATTATTATTATTGATAGACCTCTATGTTTGAACAGTATGAGGGAAATATCATTGGACGATGGAGATTGGAATGACACAGAGATGTGGATTAGAATGACAGTAGATTAATTGGGAGCAGCAAAATGTAAAACATTGTGAAACTTGTTAAATAAAATTATTATTATTATTATTATTATTATTATTATTATTATTATTATTATTATTATTATTATTATTATTATTATTATTATTGATGATTGAACAGTATGAGGGAAATAAGATTGGACGATGAAGATTGTAATGGCAGCGAGATGTGAAGGAGAATGACAGCAGATTAGTTGGGCGCAGGAAGATGTTATGAAACATTGTGAAACCTGCAAAATAAAATTAATAAAGTTATTATTATTATTATTATTATTATTAGTATTATTATTATTATTGATAGACCTCTATGTTTGAACAGTATGAGGGAAATATCATTGGACGATGGAGATTGGAATGACACAGAGATGTGGATTAGAATGACAGTAGATTAATTGGGAGCAGCAAAATGTAAAACATTGTGAAACTTGTTAAATAAAATTATTATTATTATTATTATTATTATTATTATTATTATTATTATTATTATTATTATTATTATTATTATTATTATTATTATTATTATTATTATTATTATTATTATTATTATTGATGATTGAACAGTATGAGGGAAATAAGATTGGACGATGAAGATTGTAATGGCAGCGAGATGTGAAGGAGAATGACAGCAGATTAGTTGGGCGCAGGAAGATGTTATGAAACATTGTGAAACCTGCAAAATAAAATTAATAAAGTTATTATTATTATTATTATTATTATTATTATTATTATTATTATTATTATTATTATTATTGATGATTGAACAGTATGAGGGAAATAAGATTGGACGATGAAGATTGTAATGGCAGCGAGATGTGAAGGAGAATGACAGCAGATTAGTTGGGCGCAGGAAGATGTTATGAAACATTGTGAAACCTGCAAAATAAAATTAATAAAGTTATTATTATTATTATTATTATTATTATTAGTATTATTATTATTATTGATAGACCTCTATGTTTGAACAGTATGAGGGAAATATCATTGGACGATGGAGATTGGAATGACACAGAGATGTGGATTAGAATGACAGTAGATTAATTGGGAGCAGCAAAATGTAAAACATTGTGAAACTTGTTAAATAAAATTATTATTATTATTATTATTATTATTATTATTATTATTATTATTATTATTATTATTATTATTATTATTATTATTATTATTATTATTATTATTATTATTATTATTATATTATTATTATTATGATGATTGAACAGTATGAGGGAAATAAGATTGGACGATGAAGATTGTAATGGCAGCGAGATGTGAAGGAGAATGACAGCAGATTAGTTGGGCGCAGGAAGATGTTATGAAACATTGTGAAACCTGCAAAATAAAATTAATAAAGTTATTATTATTATTATTATTATTATTATTAGTATTATTATTATTATTGATAGACCTCTATGTTTGAACAGTATGAGGGAAATATCATTGGACGATGGAGATTGGAATGACACAGAGATGTGGATTAGAATGACAGTAGATTAATTGGAGCAGCAAAATGTAAAACATTGTGAAACTTGTTAAATAAAATTATTATTATTATTATTATTATTATTATTATTATTATTATTATTATTATTATTGATGATTGAACAGTATGAGGGAAATAAGATTGGACGATGAAGATTGTAATGGCAGCGAGATGTGAAGGAGAATGACAGCAGATTAGTTGGGGCGCAGGAAGATGTTATGAAACATTGTGAAACCTGCAAAATAAATTAATAAAGTTATTATTATTATTATTATTATTATTAGTATTATTATTATTATTGATAGACCTCTATGTTTTGAACAGTATGAGGGAAATATCATTGGACGATGGAGATTCGAATGACACAGAGATGTGGATTAGAATGACAGTAGATTAATTGGGAGCAGCAAAATGTAAAACATTGTGAAACTTGTTAAATAAAATTATTATTATTATTATTATTATTATTATTATTATTATTATTATTATTATTATTGATGATTGAACAGTATGAGGGAAATAAGATTGGACGATGAAGATTGTAATGGCAGCGAGATGTGAAGGAGAATGACAGCAGATTAGTTGGGCGCAGGAAGATGTTATGAAACATTGTGAAACCTGCAAAATAAAATTAATAAAGTTATTATTATTATTATTATTATTATTATTAGTATTATTATTATTATTGATAGACCTCTATGTTTGAACAGTATGAGGGAAATATCATTGGACGATGGAGATTGGAATGACACAGAGATGTGGATTAGAATGACAGTAGATTAATTGGGAGCAGCAAAATGTAAAACATTGTGAAACTTGTTAAATAAAATTATTATTATTATTATTATTATTATTATTATTATTATTATTATTATTATTATTGATGATTGAACAGTATGAGGGAAATAAGATTGGACGATGAAGATTGTAATGGCAGCGAGATGTGAAGGAGAATGACAGCAGATTAGTTTGGGCGCAGGAAGATGTTATGAAACATTGTGAAACCTGCAAAATAAAATTAATAAAGTTATTATTATTATTATTATTATTATTAGTATTATTATTATTATTGATAGACCTCTATGTTTGAACAGTATGAGGGAAATATCATTGGACGATGGAGATTCGAATGACACAGAGATGTGGATTAGAATGACAGTAGATTAATTGGGAGCAGCAAAATGTAAACAATTGTGAAACTTGTTAAATAAAATTATTATTATTATTATTATTATTATTATTATTATTATTATTATTATTATTGATGATTGAACAGTATGAGGAAATAAGATTGGACGATGAAGATTGTAATGGCAGCGAGATGTGAAGGAGAATGACAGCAGATTAGTTGGGCGCAGGAAGATGTTATGAAACATTGTGAAACCTGCAAAATAAAATTAATAAAGTTATTATTATTATTATTATTATTATTATTAGTATTATTATTATTATTGATAGACCTCTATGTTTGAACAGTATGAGGGAAATATCATTGGACGATGGAGATTGGAATGACACAGAGATGTGGATTAGAATGACAGTAGATTAATTGGGAGCAGCAAAATGTAAAACATTGTGAAACTTGTTAAATAAAATTATTATTATTATTATTATTATTATTATTATTATTATTATTATTATTATTATTATTATTATTGATGATTGAACAGTATGAGGGAAATAAGATTGGACGATGAAGATTGTAATGGCAGCGAGATGTGAAGGAGAATGACAGCAGATTAGTTGGGCGCAGGAAGATGTTATGAAACATTGTGAAACCTGCAAAATAAAATTAATAAAGTTATTATTATTATTATTATTATTATTAGTATTATTATTATTATTGATAGACCTCTATGTTTGAACAGTATGAGGGAAATATCATTGGACGATGGAGATTGGAATGACACAGAGATGTGGATTAGAATGACAGTAGATTAATTGGGAGCAGCAAAATGTAAAACATTGTGAAACTTGTTAAATAAAATTATTATTATTATTATTATTATTATTATTATTATTATTATTATTATTATTATTATTATTATTATTATTATTATTATTATTGATGATTGAACAGTATGAGGGAAATAAGATTGGACGATGAAGATTGTAATGGCAGCGAGATGTGAAGGAGAATGACAGCAGATTAGTTGGGGCGCAGGAAGATGTTATGAAACATTGTGAAACCTGCAAAATAAAATTAATAAAGTTATTATTATTATTATTATTATTATTAGTATTATTATTATTATTGATAGACCTCTATGTTTGAACAGTATGAGGGAAATATCATTGGACGATGGAGATTGGAATGACACAGAGATGTGGATTAGAATGACAGTAGATTAATTGGGAGCAGCAAAATGTAAAACATTGTGAAACTTGTTAAATAAAATTATTATTATTATTATTATTATTATTATTATTATTATTATTATTATTATTATTATTATTATTATTATTATTATTATTATTATTATTGATGATTGAACAGTATGAGGGAAATAAGATTGGACGATGAAGATTGTAATGGCAGCGAGATGTGAAGGAGAATGACAGCAGATTAGTTGGGCGCAGGAAGATGTTATGAAACATTGTGAAACCTGCAAAATAAAATTAATAAAGTTATTATTATTATTATTATTATTATTATTGGTATTATTATTATTATTATTATTATTATTATTATTATTATTATTATTATTATTATTATTATTATTATTATTATTATTATTGATGATTGAACAGTATGAGGGAAATAAGATTGGACGATGAAGATTGTAATGGCAGCGAGATGTGAAGGAGAATGACAGCAGATTAGTTGGGCGCAGGAAGATGTTATGAAACATTGTGAAACCTGCAAAATAAAATTAATAAAGTTATTATTATTATTATTATTATTATTATTATTATTATTATTATTGATAGACCTCTATGTTTGAACAGTATGAGGGAAATATCATTGGACGATGGAGATTGGAATGACACAGAGATGTGGATTAGAATGACAGTAGATTAATTGGGAGCAGCAAAATGTAAAACATTGTGAAACTTGTTAAATAAAATTATTATTATTATTATTATTATTATTATTATTATTATTATTATTATTATTATTATTATTATTATTATTATTATTATTATTATTATTATTATTATTGATGATTGAACAGTATGAGGGAAATAAGATTGGCGATGAAGATTGTAATGGCAGCGAGATGTGAAGGAGAATGACAGCAGATTAGTTGGGCGCAGGAAGATGTTATGAAACATTGTGAAACCTGCAAAATAAAATTAATAAAGTTATTATTATTATTATTATTATTATTATTATTATTATTATTATTATTGATGATTGAACAGTATGAGGGAAATAAGATTGGACGATGAAGATTGTAATGGCAGCGAGATGTGAAGGAGAATGACAGCAGATTAGTTGGGCGCAGGAAGATGTTATGAAACATTGTGAAACCTGCAAAATAAAATTAATAAAGTTATTATTATTATTATTATTATTATTATTATTATTATTATTATTATTGATGATTGAACAGTATGAGGGAAATAAGATTGGACGATGAAGATTGTAATGGCAGCGAGATGTGAAGGAGAATGACAGCAGATTAGTTGGGCGCAGGAAGATGTTATGAAACATTGTGAAACCTGCAAAATAAAATTAATAAAGTTATTATTATTATTATTATTATTATTATTAGTATTATTATTATTATTGATAGACCTCTATGTTTGAACAGTATGAGGGAAATATCATTGGACGATGGAGATTGGAATGACACAGAGATGTGGATTAGAATGACAGTAGATTAATTGGGAGCAGCAAAATGTAAAACATTGTGAAACTTGTTAAATAAAATTATTATTATTATTATTATTATTATTATTATTATTATTATTATTATTATTATTATTATTATTATTGATGATTGAACAGTATGAGGGAAATAAGATTGGACGATGAAGATTGTAATGGCAGCGAGATGTGAAGGAGAATGACAGCAGATTAGTTGGGCGCAGGAAGATGTTATGAAACATTGTGAAACCTGCAAAATAAAATTAATAAAGTTATTATTATTATTATTATTATTATTATTATTATTATTATTATTATTATTATTATTAGTATTATTATTATTATTGATAGGCCTCTATGTTTGAACAGTATGAGGGAAATATCATTGGACGATGGAGATTCGAATGACACAGAGATGTGGATTAGAATGACAGTAGATTAATTGGGAGCAGCAAAATGTAAAACATTGTGAAACTTGCTAAACAAAATTATTATTATTATTATTATTATTATTATTGATAGGCCTCTATGTTTGAACAGTATGAGGGAAATATCATTGGACGATGGAGATTCGAATGACACAGAGATGTGGATTAGAATGACAGTAGATTAATTGGGAGCAGGAAGATGTAAACATTGTGAAACTTGTTAAATAAAATATTATTATTATTATTATTATTATTATTATTATTATTTATTATTATATTATTATTATTATTGATGATTGAACAGTATGAGGGAAATAAGATTGGACGATGAAGATTGTAATGGCAGCGAGATGTGAAGGAGAATGACAGCAGATTAGTTGGGCGCAGGAGATGATGTTATGAAACATTGTGAAACCTGCAAAATAAAATTAATAAAGTTATTATTATTATTATTATTATTATTATTATTATTATTATTATTATTATTATTAGTATTATTATTATTATTGATAGCCTCTATGTTTGAACAGTATGAGGGAAATATCATTGGACGATGGAGATTCGAATGACACAGAGATGTGGATTAGAATGACAGTAGATTAATTGGGAGCAGCAAAATGTAAACATTGTGAAACTTGCCTAAACAAAATTATTATTATTATTATTATTATTATTATTGAATAGGCCTCTATGTTTGAACAGTATGAGGGAAATATCATTGGACGATGGAGATTCGAATGACACAGAGATGTGGATTAGAATGACAGTAGATTAATTGGGAGCAGGAAGATGTAAAACATTGTGAAACTTGCTAAACAAAATTATTATTATTATTATTATTATTATTATTGATAGGCCTCTAATGTTGAACAGTATGAGGGAAATATCATTGGACGATGGAGATTGGAATGACACAGAGATGTGGATTAGAATGACAGTAGATTAATTGGGAGCAGGAAGATGTAAAACATTGTGAAACTTGTTAAATAAAATTATTATTATTATTATTATTATTATTATTATTATTATTATTATTATTATTATTATTATTATTATTGATGATTGAACAGTATGAGGGAAATAAGAATTGGACGATGAAGATTGTAATGGCAGCGAGATGTGAAGGAGAATGACAGCAGATTAGTTGGGCGCAGGAAGATGTTATGAAACATTGTGAAACCTGCAAAATAAAATTAATAAAGTTATTATTATTATTATTATTATTATTATTATTATTATTATTATTATTATTATTATTAGTATTATTATTATTATTGATAGGCCTCTATGTTTGAACAGTATGAGGGAAATATCATTGGACGATGGAGATTCGAATGACACAGAGATGTGGATTAGAATGACAGTAGATTAATTGGGAGCAGCAAAATGTAAAACATTGTGAAACTTGCTAAACAAAATTATTATTATTATTATTATTATTATTATTGATAGGCCTCTATGTTTGAACAGTATGAGGGAAATATCATTGGACGATGGAGATTGGAATGACACAGAGATGTGGATTAGAATGACAGTAGATTAATTGGGAGCAGCAAAATGTAAAACATTGTGAAACTTGCTAAACAAAATTATTATTATTATTATTATTATTATTATTGATAGGCCTCTATGTTTGAACAGTATGAGGGAAATATCATTGGACGATGGAGATTCGAATGACACAGAGATGTGGATTAGAATGACAGTAGATTAATTGGGAGCAGGAAGATGTAAAACATTGTGAAACTTGCTAAACAAAATTATTATTATTATTATTATTATTATTGATAGGCCTCTATGTTTGAACAGTATGAGGGAAATATCATTGGACGATGGAGATTCGAATGACACAGAGATGTGGATTAGAATGACAGTAGATTAATTGGGAGCAGGAAGATGTAAAACATTGTGAAACTTGCTAAACAAAATTATTATTATTATTATTATTATTATTATTGATAGGCCTCTATGTTTGAACAGTATGAGGGAAATATCATTGGACGATGGAGATTGGAATGACACAGAGATGTGGATTAGAATGACAGTAGATTAATTGGGAGCAGCAAAATGTAAAACATTGTGAAACTTGCTAAACAAAATTATTATTATTAGTATTATTATTATTATTGATAGGCCTCTATGTTTGAACAGTATGAGGGAAATATCATTGGACGATGGAGATTGGAATGACACAGAGATGTGGATTAGAATGACAGTAGATTAATTGGGAGCAGCAAAATGTAAAACATTGTGAAACTTGCTAAACAAAATTATTATTATTATTATTATTATTATTATTGATAGGCCTCTATGTTTGAACAGTATGAGGGAAATATCATTGGACGATGGAGATTCGAATGACACAGAGATGTGGATTAGAATGACAGTAGATTAATTGGGAGCAGGAAGATGTAAAACAATTGTGAAACTTGCTAAACAAAATTATTATTATTATTATTATTATTATTATTGATAGGCCTCTATGTTTGAACAGTATGAGGGAAATATCATTGGACGATGGAGATTGGAATGACACAGAGATGTGGATTAGAATGACAGTAGATTAATTGGGAGCAGCAAAATGTAAAACATTGTGAAACTTGCTAAACACATTATTATTATTAGTATTATTATTATTATTGATAGGCCTCTTATGTTTGAACAGTATGAGGGAAATATCATTGGACGATGGAGATTGGAATGACACAGAGATGTGGATTAGAATGACAGTAGATTAATTGGGAGCAGCAAAATGTAAAACATTGTGAAACTTGCTAAACAAAATTATTATTATTATTATTATTATTATATTATTGATAGGCCTCTATGTTGGAACAGTATGAGGGAAATATCATTGGACGATGAGATTCGAATGACACAGAGATGTGGATTAGAATGACAGTAGATTAATTGGGAGCAGGAAGATGTAAAACATTGTGAAACTTGCTAAACAAAATTATTATTATTATTATTATTATTATTATTGATATGGCCTCTATGTTTGAACAGTATGAGGGAAATATCATTGGACGATGGAGATTGGAATGACACAGAGATGTGGATTAGAATGACAGTAGATTTAATTGGGAGCAGCAAAATGTAAAACATTGTGAACTTGCTAAACAAAATTATTATTATTAGTATTATTATTATTATTGATAGGCCTCTATGTTTGAACAGTATGAGGGAAATATCATTGGACGATGGAGATTGGAATGACACAGAGATGTGGATTAGAATGACAGTAGATTAATTGGGAGCAGCAAAATGTAAAACATTGTGAAACTTGCTAAACAAAATTATTATTATTATTATTATTATTATTATTGATAGGCCTCTATGTTTGAACAGTATGAGGGAAATATCATTGGACGATGGAGATTCGAATGACACAGAGATGTGGATTAGAATGACAGTAGATTAATTGGGAGCAGGAAGATGTAAAACATTGTGAAACTTGCTAAACAAATTATTATTATTATTATTATTATTATTATTATTGATAGGCCTCTATGTTTGAACAGTATGAGGGAAATATCATTGGACGATGGAGATTGGAATGACACAGAGATGTGGATTAGAATGACAGTAGATTAATTGGGAGCAGCAAAATGTAAAACATTGTGAAACTTGCTAAACAAAATTATTATTATTAGTATTATTATTATTATTGATAGGCCTCTATGTTTGAACAGTATGAGGGAAATATCATTGGACGATGGAGATTCGAATGACACAGAGATGTGGATTAGAATGACAGTAGATTAATTGGGAGCAGGAAGATGTAAAACATTGTGAAACTTGCTAAACAAAATTATTATTATTATTATTATTATTATTAAATATTGTCCTATAAGGATGTTTTTAATAAGTATTACTTTAAAGGCTAAAATCTTAATATTAGTACCTAATGTTATGTATGTTATCATAAATAATGCCACGGGTGATTTCGAATTTATCTACAGGATTTGGAAATCAAGAGTGTCATTTGTTAGGACTATTTTAATGAATAAAATTAAGTTGTCTACTCTCAAATATTTATATACCGTATTTAATATAAACGGCGTTGTTTGAAAACAAATGTGAAATGTTTGGTTATGTTTCATTTGTTCATCATTGCAACTTGATCATACTATTTATTGCCAAATAGGATCGCAATATTGTAAGAATTCACCTTAGTGGAGAAAAAATAAAACACACCAGACTGTATATTATAACCAATATTATACGTTATTATACGTCCTCATCTAGGGGATATGTGGATGGCGACCACAAGGTGCCCAAACTGTGCAAAACATTTTTTCCACTTACTTGTGTTTTGCACTCTTTTAACTTTACTATCTAACCTCTCTTGGTTAACTCTTGTTTTTTTGACGCCGACGCTATTAAGGCATCCGAGGGCTAGGGAGTCTTTCCTTCCTTTCATTTCTTCTTTCCTTTATTTTCTTTTCTTCTCCAGAAAAGCCTGACCAGAGGCTATAAGATGGCAGCCCCATCACTGGTCTTGCCTTCCTTTGGCCAGCAACCAATCGAAGGGACTATTATTATGCTTTCAAGTCTTATACGAGAATTTCCCTCAAACGCTGGAGGGAAAATTTTCTATAGGATCGTAACAGGCCTTGGCCTAATACTTGGAAGGAAGAAGAAGAGAAGATTTTTTTTTGGAAACAACTCAGTAAAATCATTATTTAAAAACACGATAGTTAAACACACAATTATCAAATGTGTATGTCGAAAGAATCTGTTCATTATTTGCTATATTCAACGTATTTGTTACAGAGTCAGTCACTGCAAAATAGTGCTCTGTCCTGTTCAGAATATTAAAAAGGAGGAGCTATCTTTATTTTGGTAATCAAAATTCGATAATTATCGAGGAGAAACACGATTGTGATTGGTTGTAAAACAAAATTAATTGAAACGTTATTGGTCATTGACTCTCATTTGGGCCATGAGTTAAATATTCAACTAAACATCATTTTACATGTGGATGGTAGAACCTGCATCTGAAAGACCTATATTTTATAATGTTTGACTAAGTTTTTAAACTGGATTGTATTTTAGTTGAAGACAACTGATGTATCAGGTACGCTTTTAAAGACGTTCACCTTTGAATTAATATTTATTCATGGAAAAATAATGCACGTACGGCCAAGCAGGCCCGTGCGCAATGTAAATGCATATAGATAGATAGATAGATAGATGGAAAGCTCTGCGGCCATCACTTAAGTGTTGGCGGTGAGCGATCCATTTTGGTCCTCCTTAATAGGTAGAACCCCGGGTTCCTGTAAAATACATTAGCCCCGGTTTAAATTTTGAATTTAATTTTGAAGTTAATTAGCAGAGTGAAGTCGGAAGCGGACCTTTTGGGGTTCTATTCCAGCATTTGCTCTTTGGATTGAGGGAAACCGCTTAAAACCTCAATCGGAATAGTCGATCACGCGGGATCTTGCCAAGTTTGGCTTTCGGATGACTCTATATTGGGAGGGCATCCAGGCTTCTCTTTATTTAAATATAATGTGCGTACATTTCAGTGTATTTTCTTTATTCTGAAAAAAAAGGCAATAAATTCCATTATCTACTACTACATTTCTCAGGTCGGATCGAGGGAGAGTGGCGTGTTGGGATCTTTTAGGACGGATCGAGAGTGAATAAAAAACATGCACATTTTTGGGTACAGTAAGAAAATTGAGATATAACAAAATTGTAGATTAAGGATATATGTATTAACAATAAGAAGAATCTCAATATGGTCTTTGTTTTCGATCTTTAATTATGTTATATAATAAGTAGGTCCCGATAAGTTGAATAGTCTGATAGTGCATTTGATGTCTGCTGGGACGGGGGGAGGGGGTATGAGCGTGCGCGTGTGTACACGTGTGGGGGTGTGTGGTGTGTGTTTTTCTAATTTGTTTCCTAGCATTTTTTTAATATTAATGTACTGAATGAGAGTTTTTATTTATATTATTGTACTTTTCATGGATGAATGTAGATATGTATTATTGTGACGTAGTGTAGACATAGATTTTACTTATATGTAGCCTGTTATTGTTTTTTGATACAGGTGTATTTGTAGGTATTTGTTTATATTATTAGTTTTATTTTTTTATTCATGGAAAAATAATGCACGTACGGCCAAGCAGGCCCGTGCGCAATGTAAATGCATATGTATTTTCTTTATTCTGAAAAAAAGGCAATAAATTCCATTATCTAATCTAATCTAATAACCACATCAGTGGTTTACCATGAATTTTAAAATCATTGATGTGTTAACTTATATTTTAAAGGGACTGTGGAAAACAGTACAAGGAACAGCTAGCAAGACGTCTAGATGCTCTAAGCGACTTCAGCAATATTAGCAAACATTCCAAAAATATTTTCTTCTCTAACTGGAAAACTCTGCGCCAAACAAAATAACGATGTTGCTAACAGCTGCAGGGAAAATCTTGAATGGCGATTAAAAAATGTACTTGCTCAAACAGACGGCTATTGCTGACTATTTCTCAGTTAATAATATAAAATAAATATAATTTGTTGAAATAAATGAAGATGGAAACAATTATTTCAAATAAGAATGCTTGAAGGTCGTTCTGCACTAGCAATGTTAAACGGTATTTTGTTGGACTATTTAACTCATGCCCCAAATGGGAGTCAATGATCAATCACATTTCTATGATTTTTTATTTACAACCAATCACAGTCGTGTTTCTCCTAGAATCTACATTCTGAATAGGTCATAGCATTATTTTGCAGTGACCGACTCCTTAAGAAATACGGCTACCAGTTTGTATATATAATGCATGAATGTCAACACATAGCGCATGCAGAAGTTAATATAAAAATATTTGTAGCAATTGATTATACCACAAAAAAATAAGCCACTGTTTGCACTTTCTTAAATGTATTTTGTCCCAGGTAATAACATTCTAGAAAAATATAATTGTCATATTTACATCATAGCATCAGAAATGAATTAATATACAGTTTGATGTGTTTCATTTTTTCTCCACTATAGTGCATTCTTACAATAATGCGTTCCTTTGGCAATAAAAACATGATCTGGTTGCAGTGACGAACAAAATAAACAAATGAAGCGTACCAATCGTTTCTAATTTTTCAAATATCGCCGTTTACATTAAATATATAAATATTTTAAAATAACTACATATAAATAATTATTTGTGAGTAAACAGCTTAATTTTATTCGTTAAATAGTCCTAACAAATACCACACTTGATTTCCAAATTCTGTAGATAAATTCACTCTTCACTTCGTGAGTCGTGAATTTATCGATAATTTGGAAATCACTCGTGGCATTACTTATGATAAACAGATATTCAAAGAGACTAAAATCCATACTTATAAATCAACATTAAGAAATTTAATGACCTATTGGGCAGAAACGTGAACTACAAATGCCAAATTAAAGTCAAAATTCAATCTACAGAAATTTATGTTTTAAGATCTACAAGTTGCTTTAAATTAGACAGGATTAGAAATATTTTTATCCGAGCAAAAAATAAAATTTAACGAAAAAATTGGGAAATATGTGGGAAAAACAATTACAACGATTTGAACACTTGAATAGGATGAATGGAGGTAGATTGCCAGTTAGGAGTTTGGAATGGGTTTCAAATGAGAGAAGAAAAAGTGGGAAACCTAATCCCACACAAGGATAGAGGGAATTGCGAATTTGTTGATGGACAACGGACTGCAGGATGGTGACTAGAAGGATAGAGATGAATGGAGGAATAAAATCAAAACTTAAAATGGGGACAAGAAGATGTTGTATACATTTAAAACCTGTTGAATAAAACTAATGTAATTTGACATTCATTATTCTTTTGTAAAAACTGTGCTAAATAAAACAATTTTCTAGAATTACCTAATGTGTTAATCACTCCAAAATGTTAACGAATGCCGAAGGAATGAACGTGTTGAATTGGTACCAATGAAAAGTATGTGTCTTAATCAATAGTACCTACTACACGCCGAAAAAAAATAAAAAAATGAATTCAAGGCGAAGATTCTGTTTTATATTTAAGGATAATATTATGGCATTCTTGGTAAAAATACGAGGGCGGATCGGAAAGTAACGCACAATAATTTTTTTCTGCCTTGGTATTGCAGCTAGAATGTTGAAATTTCACAGAGATATAGTTTGACGTTTTCACTACAGATGGTATTTTTTTTTCTCAGGTGCACCTCTTGCGAGAGAAGCTTGAACTATGCAACAAAGATGGCTCGCATGCTACAGTCGTCCACCTGTGAGGAACAGAGAAGTGTTGTTCGATTTTTGTGGGCCAAAGGGCATAAACCCAGTGAAATTCACAGGGACATGCGTGGCGTGTATGGGGATGATTTTATGGACCGTAGCAATGTCTCCAGGTGGTGCACATTCTTCCAAGAGAGACGCGTGAACCTTAGTGATTCGCCACGCTCCGGCCGGCCGACAACAGCAGCAATCCCGCAGAATGTCAGAGGCATTGAGGCGGCAATTCTGAACGACCGGCGTGTGCAACTGCGAGCCTTATCGCAGAAGTTCAACATTTCCTATGGTGCGGTGTACGATATTGTTCATGAAAATTTGAAATTCCGTAAAGTTAGTGCTCGCTGGGTGCCTAAGAACCTGACAGACGACCACAAGGGCCAGCGAATGATGGCAAGCTTGGACCACTTAACGTGGTACACCGCACAAGGACATGACTTTCTGGAAGGAATCGTCACAGTTGATGAGTCGTGGGCGTACCACTACACGCCCGAAACAAAGCAGGCATCAATGGAGTGGAAACATGCTGGTTCCCCAGTAAAGAAAACATTCAAAGTGACTCAATCTGCCAGGAAAATGCTTGTGACAGTGTTTTGGGATATGCATGGTGTTTTATTGGTTGACTTTGCTGAACACGGGACCACTGTGAATGCTGCGGCCTACATTAAAACTTTGGTGAAGTTGCGTCGTGCCATTCGTGACAAACGTCACAACATTAACGTTAAACTTCTTCATGAAAATGCTCGCCCCCATGTTGCTGCTGTCGTTCGTCAGAAAATCGCCGAATTTGGTTGGGAGGTGCTCTAGCATCCACCATACAGTCCGGATCTTGCACCATCGGACTTTCATCTGTTTGGTCCCATGAAGAAATTCCTGGCCGGCAAACGCTTTGAGACAGATGTGGAAGTGAAATCAGCAGTGCGCAGATGGCTACACTCCAACCAAACGGAACTTCTACGGACAGGGCATATTGAAACTGGTAACACGATGGGAAAAATGTGTTGAGAAAGTTGGTCACTATGTCGAAAAGTAGGTAAAAGATGTAAGTTCATTTGTGATTTTTTTCCTTTTTTTTTTACTATCAAACTTTTTAAAAAAAAATTATTGTGCGTTATTTTCCGATCCGCCCTCGTACCAATGTCTTCTATTCATTTCTAAAGTCTACAGAAAAATAGATAAGATTTTTCTGGGATTTTTTATGATAGAAGGAACCCATGTTCTCGTGTGGTTCATTACAGAAAAATTGCGTTGCTTTCCTTATACATAACTCAACTACTTTGAATGTATTCAATAGAAAAGTGATTATTTCCAGTATTACACAGTATAAAATGTCCACCAACACGATCACTACAAACTTCACAGCGGTTCCTCATGGACTGTCGCACAGGATGTAGCCATAAACGAAGATTGCAGCAAATCAACGGTTTCTACAATCCTACCAACCAAGCCATACATGTTTCGGTAAGAGTCACTCAGACTGTTTACTTGACCCGAGAAGAAAAGATCAGTTGATGACATATGGTGACTGAGCTCGCTATGGAACAGGACTACCAGAACAAATTCATCTTTGTCGGAAATGTTCATCAAGGTATTTCTTAATACGAGTATTCACAACAAAATGTGCTGGAGACCCATTATGTTCTAATCATATACTTCTGCGAATTATTAGTGGTACATACTATTTCTTAACCTGTCTGTAGCTATGTTTTTATTATTGTGAAAAGTGAGAGTTTTATTTGTTATATCTATACATGTGGTATTTTTTATGTATGAATGAAGATGTGCATTATTGTATATGAACTGTAGACGTAGACTTACATATATTCATTGCTTTTATGCCTTTCTTATGTATGAGCCATAGAGTCTCCTTTGTAAGTTACTTGACCAAGTAAATTTTTAGTTACCTTATTTGCTCCGAGATGTTATGGATGGCATGCGGTAACACACCGATCCAATGAGATATCTAACAGGCAACTAAGGTATTACTAGGACATTGATATCGCTAAATTTTGCTTAGAGGCCTCTTCATTCGGGCTTAAGGATCTTTTACGAGTCTGAAAATCTCCAGACTCGGTACCCAAAACTTAAAGTCCCTCCCGGAGGACTCGCTTCTTGGATTTTGCCGTCCTAAAAAATCCATCATTTCCGGCCGGGTTTGAACCCTCAACTTTCGAAACCAGAGGCAAGGAGAGTAACCACTAGTCCACCGCGGCCGATTATGTGTTTATATATCCGTATGTTTTTTATTCATGGAATAAATATACATGTACGACAAAACAGGCGCCCATGAGCAATGTAAATGAAAATGTATTTGATTTCTTTCGAAATGTCAGTAAATTCCATTACTACAAAATAATTATCTAATTTGTGGTGTCCTTCAGTTATATTTAGGACTTGTTCCCATTTCATTCGTTTTGGAACTATATCATCTTCGTAGTAAATAGCCTGCAAAATACTGGCGCAAGGAATCAATATTTTCGAATAGGTTAGTAATGAAGGCTGGGGATACTGCATGCTTGCCAGCTTGACTACTTGGGATCTTTCGCTGCCTCGTATAAATGTAAATTCTTTAAAATGCAGAAAGGTTCTACAGGGGTTTTTGCGCTAGAGAGGGGATTCCATGAAACGAAAGACGGGAGGTAATCATGGCCGTAGAATATTCTAGTCCTCCCCCCACCTTGCTAGCTTAGAACTTGGTTTCTTTTCCTCTTTTGCTTTATTTTGCCACTAGAGACCAGCACAATCAGTTTCTGTAATCTTACATATCTTCTCCATACAAAAAACAAGTCAACATCTACCCACAGTGCTTTCGGTAAAAAGTACTTTTCTTATCCTGGTTATGTGAACTTAAATTATTCTTAACTCCTTAGATTGCCGACGTGATCAATCTACCACGAAAGCTTGCGAACTTTCGTCAGGGTACATTACAAATTTTCAGATAGGTCATATGTTCGTAACAAGTGACCGATTCAGATATCTTGCATTACGTGAAGAAAAAACTCTGTACCCCTTTTTAAGCACATTGCGCGAATGGAGGAGTGTGATATTTGGCAAAATTAAAGTCCATATAGAGAAGGAGTGCAGAAAAATAAAATGTATGTACGAGTATAATATGTGTTACAAATAAATTAAATTAAACAAAATAAAATAAATTGTATCTCAGGAATATATATATGATATAAAAAGAAAAATGAATGCTTGAGTCGGGATTTTAACTCGAGTCTCTAAAGTCTGTACCTTTAGCGCTCTAACCAACTGAGCTACCCAAGAATTCCAACACAAACATACAATTTTCTTATACATGTAGTATTCTCAATTCACACAAGAGGTAGCGGAAATTAGTTCCAACTGACATCTAGTGGCTAACATAACATAAAAAATTTGCTTAACTGTTATGTTAGCCACTAGATGTCAGTTGGAACAAATTTCCGCTACCTCTTGTGTGAATTGAGAATACTACATGTATAAGAAAATTGTATGTTTGTGTTGGAATTCTTGGGTAGCTCAGTTGGCTAGAGCGCTAAAGGTACAGACTTTAGAGACTCGAGTTCAAATCCCGACTCAAGCATTCATTTTTCTTTTTCTTTTCATATCACATTTGCCTCATTGCCAAATGTTAAAAAAAAATATATATATGTGTGTGTGTGTATTAATTTGTTTACGTTCATACTGAAAATGCATTGTTGCAAAAAGAAAATTGTGCAGCAGAAATGTGAACTGACTTACTCTCGCGTATAAGGTTGAGTACGTTTTATTATATATATTTAAGTTAAACCCTGTTTAATCTTGGTTTCAGTAATTTCATTACTTTTGTTATTCGCACCTACTTCCATTATGCCTCGACATAGAACATTGATGGGTCGGAGAGATAGACAAAGAAGAAGGGATATATATTCCCGTACACATAATTACAGTGGTATGGTCATGTCAAAAGAATGCCAGAGCAAAGATTGCCAAAAATTGTTATGGAATGGATCCCAATGGAAAGGAGGAAGAGAGGAAGACCGAAGAAATCTTGGATAGAAGGGGTACAAGCAGCAATGAATATCAGTGTATTGGAGGAATATCAATGGATGGACAGAGAGGAATGGCGTTTGGTTTCCGGAAGACGGCGGCAGCTGCCATGAAACCGGATGATGATGCCACATAATAATAGACCAATAGGTGGTAGAGGAATCTAGTGGTTATTGGTTATGTTCAAACTCTCCCGGGAACGTTGGATGTTAGGATAAAAACATCCAAGGAATATGTCCTCCAGGAGGGACTTTAAGCCGCAGGTCTCGAGTCTGAATATATTCAGGCCCGTAAAAGTAGCGAAAGTCTGAAAAAAGAAGGTCTTTGAACAAAATTTAACCGATCTCCATTCATCCAAGCAATACCTTAATTGTCTACTAGTCTATATGTCATGTCTCATTGAGGCGATGAGCTAACTACTTCCTAATCGTTGACATATGCAGCTTCATAAGTGTACATAAATTAGCTTGGTTAACAAACTCCCACTACGGATCACCCGTGTTCTCACGCGGGAGGTATGGAGCGCGCGCGCGCGCACACACACACACACACACACACACACACACACACACACACACACACACACACACACATATATATATATATATATATATATATATGGCATGATAAGAAAAATAAATGCCTGGACGGGATTCGAACCCGGAACTCTGAGTCTGTACCTCAGCGTGTTATTCATTACACCACTAGGCGAATCCAATTCAAACACTTATTTTTTCTTATATATGTATTATATTCTCCATTAATTATAATATATATATATATATATATATATATATGGAGCTTGGGCCGCTTTTAATTGGGTTTCTCGCATTTTTCGATGCCACTAATTTTATTCCACCATTTTTTAGTGTAATTGTTTTTAATAATAAAATAAGTACCTGATATATCAGTAATCCTCAATTAAAATGGATTTCTGTTCACAAAATTTAAGCATTGAATTAATTAGTTAAAACAGTTTTAACTAACCGACGAAGCTTTTTTTTTAACAGAAATCCATTTTATTGAGACCGATTGACACTTCAGGTACTTATTATAACACTGGTCAATGTGATTTTTGTCTCATGAGTACTAATAGTTGTACTTAATGCAGTTTGTTATCGTGTTTCCAAATATGTATTCGGAATTTCTCCATCACCCATAGTTTTTTTTATTTCAATTTCAATTAATGGATTTAAATAATTATTTTAATACACGTTTTTTCGTCCATTGCCGCAGTGAGCGATCAGGAGATTTCAGCTATGGGAAAGAAATATCAAGGCAAATGGAATCCTAATATTCTGGCCGATTATTGTTGGACCATCAAGAGGGATGCTCCAGATGCGAAATATAGCAGCTAATCGTCATTTCGTACTTTCTAGGTGAGTCCGAATGTTCGAATATTATGTATTACGAATGTAGAAAATATTAAAGTGTTTATAAATTCCTGTCTCTCGGAAAACTTACGTGATTGAGAAAAACCGATATCATATTTGAATTCAGGAGAAAAAATACTATTAGAATCACATGTTTTTCTTTCTGAGGCAAAAAAAAAAACTTTCATTTTTTGTTGCTCAGTGTAATTTAACTACATAACCTCAACTGTCATTTACAATCAATTTTAGAAGTATTGTAATTTCTCTATTCTCAACCATTTCGTTTAATTTTGTTCATCCGCCCTGTGACAGTGCGTCAGGCATGGTCGACCGGCACAGACCTTTATAAATATAGGAGACTCATTTTATATGGTCCATCGACCGGACCTTGAGTTGGACTCCGGTAAAGGATATTTTATTATTATGAAAAATAAACAGCAAAACTATCACGCACTGTTTAAAAAAAATTGCTGTTAAAATCACTAGAGCCAACATGCAAAGCGATTCTCGCTTATTGGCGTGGAGTAATGTACCCACTGAGCTAAGTGATTTGCTCCGAAACTTTCACCAATCACTACATGGGATCTACATTAGATAGTGGCTGACTCGCCATTTCAAACTTCATGACATATCTCCGATATTTGAACCGACACACCATATACAGAGTGTTTCTGCGATGATACAAATTTTCAGAGGTGATTAAGAAGGAAATAAATATGAAATTATTGTATTATCAGGGATCCTTTATAAGTATACAAAGTTTCAAGTCGATCCAATGTTTCTAAGTGCGTGAAAATCGTGTTCAAAGATTCCGTTACATAGATACAAAGACACTTTTGTTTTGATTTTCTGATGATTCTGGCCAGGATTTTAGAACAAAATGAAATTATTGTATTATCACGGGTCCTTTACAAATATACAAAAGTTTCAAGTCGATCCAATGTTTCTAAGTGGGTGAAAATCGTGTTCAAGGATTCCGTTACACAGATACAAAGACACTTTTGTTTTGATTTTCTGATGATTCTGGCCAGGATTTTAGAACAAAATGAAATTATTGTATTATCACGGGTCCTTTACAAATATACAAAGTTTCAAGTCGATCCAATGTTTCTAAGTGGGTGAAAATCGTGTTCAAAGATTCCGTTACATAGATACAAAGACACTTTTGTTTTGATTTTCTGATGATTCTGGCCAGGATTTTAGAACAAAATGAAATTATTGTATTATCACGGGTCCTTTACAAATATACAAAGTTTCAAGTCGATCCAATGATTTTAAGTGGGTGAAAATCGCGTTGAAGGATTCCGCTACATAGATAGATAGATAGATAGATAGATAGATAGATAGATACAGGTCAAGCTAATATAAAGCGTGTAAAAATGCAGGAATTTAATAAAATGAAACCTGGTCCGGAAAATATCCATCCCATATTATAGGCGAACGTTTGTTGGAATATCTATGAACGTGAAATTATGAGAACTTAAGAATATCCTATTTATTTTGCTTTCGCACTTACACAAGCCGTGATACTGCACCTGTGCGCGACACCCACTTCACGTGCAACTGATCGCGTACCTAAAGGCTCCACAGTCACACGATCAACCACTGCTTCCTCCAAGTTGGGGGATTCGTACAGATCGCCTTCCTGCTCGTTCGAGATACTGTGGTTTCACTTGTCCAGTGTCCCGTGACCGCTAAAAATATCTAGGGAACATGGTATGTGTCGATGTCTCTTGCGTCAATACAGCCTTCCTGCTTCCTTACTGTTTCCAATAGCTTGCCCGTACACTATCACCATATCTGCAAATTATACAACCTTATACATCATTTCACTGTGGTTTATGGAAAAACATCAACATGAAAGCACTGACTGCACTCTAATGATTTGAATCTGGCTAACGGACAGAGCACATCAGATACACATCACGCAAAATAAAACAAAATAAAATGAAATAAAAACAAGAGAATATAATAATAATAATAATAATAATAATAATAATAATAATAATACTTTATTTATTCTGGCAGAGTTAAGGCCATAAGGCCCTCTCTTCCACTCAACCAGCACAAATACAAATAAATATTCGACAAATATAGATATACACTATACTAATTATAAACAGTTAAAGATACAATAAATGTAGCAATGTAAATGTCATGTACAAACAACATTTTATAGGGTAATAACAATAATGATACGATAATAATAATAATAATATTATTATTAATAATAATAATAATAATAATACTTTATTTATTCTGGCAGAGTTAAGGTCATAAGGCCCTCTCTTCCACTCAACCAGCACAAATACAAATAAATATTCGACAAATATAGATATACACTATACTAATTATAAACAGTTAAATATACAATAAATGTAGCAATGTAAATGTCATGTACAAACAACATTTTATAGGGTAATAACAATAATGATACGATAATAATAATAATAATAATAATAATAGTAATAATAATAATAATGATAATAATAATAATAATAATAATATAAATATGATACATTATACGGGAAACACCAATTAATATATTTATCTTACACTGGATAATAATGAAGTCGAGTTTAGAGCAAATATAAATTTAGATTTCTTTTAAAAGATGCCAATGTCCGGCAGCCCCTTATTTCTTGTGGTAGGGAATTCCAGTTGCGAGAAGTGGAGATGGTATATGACATGGAGTGATGTGATGTCCTATGTTGCTGTATATTAAGTAAGATACTATGTTGTGATCTTATGTTTAAGTTATGGTTTGAGGATATATTTATCACAGGCAGCCTCAAATATACACATACAATATATATATATTTTCTTGCAAGCCCATGTTTTCCCTTAACAGAGATTTAGGCGCTCTCCCCCCTACAGGGTAGAATTTTAACCATAGTAATTTAGTTACACTTGTTTTCGTATAGATGTCATATGGGTGGTCCTTGGTCAGCGTTCCGTCTCATACTGACATCTAGGAAACCTGGGTAGTACTTGGACGGGAAATTGGTAAATTTTGCTTAGAGGCCTTTTCATTCAGGCTTAAGGATCTTTTACGAGCTTGAAAATCTTCAGACTCGGGATCCACGGCTTGAAGTCTCTCCCGGAGGACTTGCTCCTTGGATTTTTCCATCCTAATAAAATCCATCGACCCCGGCCGGGTTTGAACCCGCGACCCTCGGGACCAGAGGCAAGGTGCGTAACCACTAGTCCACCGCGGCCGAGTTACAATATGTATATATATATATATATATATATATATATATATATAGTAGTAGTAGAACTTTATTAGACAAAAAGTAAGATATTTACAATATTATTTACAAATATGGGTCGCACGGGCAGTAAGCCGTACGTGCTGTTGACAGTCCGTTACAATAAAGTAATAATTGGTACTAGTGTAAAGAAAAATAAACAAAAAAAACAGCAATAACATTACAATTACATAAAGAAAACACAATAATAATATTACAATTAAATAATAACACAATAGCATTATACACTAAAAACATTAACATTACAATTACATAAAGAAAACACAATAATACTACAATTAAGTAATAACACAATAGCATTATACACTAAAAAAACATTAACATACAATTACATAAAGAAAACACACACACACATATATATATATATATATATGTATATATATACATACATATATATACGTGTGTATGTAATTAATGAAGTACTGAAGCCTTCCCTCGTACAACAACATACAAGAATACATTGACACTAGCAAGAACTGTTATGGAAGTAAATGTTTTTAAATATTTGCATGAAGAACAACCTCTATTACTTCATTCTTTGGATTTCGCCAAAAAGTAAAATCATCTCGTGCACTGAACATTCCATTCTTTCAAACAGTTGGTGAGATTTCTTATATTCGGATATGAGACGCCTGGCGACATATTGAACTGAAGTGATTCTATCCTCGCTATTCAGAACATATGGAAACTAACAGGTAGCTAAATCACAGCTTTCTTAAAGCATATAGAATGGAATGAAATTGCAATGTGGATATATATCTTAATAACAAAATCAAAAGACGACCATCATCAAACAATTTACAAAAAAAAAGTGCCTTGCCAAACAAAACACTACCAAGACAACTTGTAAATATCAAAGTAGATAAAAAATATTAATATTACAGTAGGCCTATTTACTTAATTAAAAGACTAAACAAAATGATTTCAGTTTACAAAAATGTGTAATGTTTGGAGAGTAAGTTCAAACGCAGGTTTAAATGTTTTACATGTTTGTAGCTAAGGTAAAAACGCTAGATATTTTAGAAAACATAGGCATAAATAAATTAAAGAAAAATAATAAGTTATTAAATTCACAATTGGATCCAAATGTTTCACCTCTGTTAAATTTATAGAATAAAATATGTGTTTTATACATTGATATATAATTTGTTTACCCTTCGTTCATGTTGTAATACTTGGTTATATTCATTTATATAATTAACTATACACATAATTAAAAATGAATTTGTATTTATGACATTCGTCTGAGGAAGATATAGTGTATTAAAACAGCTGTTACGAATGTAAAATAAAAGTAATATTTTTGAAAATCTTACAGAATTCTGAAAATTTAATTTATTACATACATCATGGATTTTCATCAAATGAAAACGAAAACAATTGAATACTCATATAATATAACTTTAAGAAATGTAAGTCAAACCAGATATAATAAAAGTTAAAAGCAAAAGAATTTGCTTATCCTGACTTATAATCAGAAAGGAGGCTAATACAATAGTCAGAAAAAAGTCCGTGGAAAATCAGGTGGTAATAGAAACAAAGGAAAACCAAGTCTTGGATGATTGGATGATATGGAGGATGACGTAACATGAATGAACCATATCAGTAATTTCCGTTTTTTTTTTTTTTTTAGGGTTTCTCGAATATCGTTTCACAAGCAATCTTCACTCCTTCCCCCTCTCTTGTCGTGTCATTTCTTCTTCATCTATTTCGTAACCTCGTTAATGTCATCTCATATTAGGTAAAGGTAGGCTGATTTATCAAACCACATATTGATATGGTGATCTAATGCGGCACACTTAAGGAATTTCTCATGTTTCCGAGCCTGTGTGTTATCGTAGGATAGAATAGGACAAACAAAGATAAATGGCGATATGAATCATGTGTGTGATAGCTTGAGGTGTATTGAACGAGGAACATCATAACAACTACATATCATCTAGTGTATATTTCGTCTCATTCATTCTATAAAGTAAAAATGGGTAACATAATGAACTTAAAATAAGGTGAGTGGTAAAGGTCTTAAAAACCAGAACCCATCTCTAAACTATGAAGAATGAATGTTAGAGATAAGAAAGGGAAGAGTGGAATGATACCAGTATTATAAGAATGGCCAAGGTTTTTCAAGGATTGTAACACGTCTATTGCTCTATAACGCTAACTTTCAATGCGGAAAAACTGTGAACTAAGAGAATGTGGTAAGGGTTTCATCTTCTTCTTTTTCTTCTTCTTCTTCTTCTTCTTCTTCTTCTTCTTCTTCTTATTCCTCTACCCATGAAAGCTGGCAGCTTGTTGCGTGTTCATTCACTACAGGTCCGGAGTATGGTGACATCCTCCCATCTTAATTGTGGTCTTCCTAATGGTCTTTTCTGCTGAGGTGTCCAGTCACGTACTTTCTTCACTAATCTGCTGTTCTCAATTCTATCTATGCGATCGTTCCAATGTATTCTTCTATCATTTATCCAAAGGTTTATAGGTTCAATTTCACATTCTTCTCTAATAACAGAGCTGCGAATTTTCTCTCTCAGCTATTATCCTACGATTTTCCTTAAAACTTTCATTTCGGTTGTTTCATTGATTTGTTTTGTTTTCTGAGTTTCTGTTCGGCATTCACAACCATATGTTAGAACTGGTAAGGGTGAGGTAGTTTATTATCCGTCAGTCGTGTGTAGTCAATGGTTATAGGACAATGACAAGTGCGGAAGTTATTAGACCCCACTTTAAGAGTGAATACGCATTTAAGTCTGTCAGGACAGCAGTTGGATAATCAGAGCTGATTTTTTAATTTATCTGTACGTCACAGTATCCAGAAAACACGGAGGCAAACAAACTCATGAAGACCTTTTATTCACTTCATCTCCTGGATTCAAGTAAGCCTACCCACGATATTGTTTCAATGATTTTAGCCAAAACTGCCCAACGGGCTTCTCTTGGTACCAAAGATGGAAGAGGACACTTTCCCCATCTTCACAACTAGCGCCATTGTTCCCCTCTCACCGGGCGAAAAAGTTAAGGCGGTTTCGTGTAAGAGTTACTAGTAGCACTTTACAATAATGTAGTACCTTGATTCAAAAAGATATAAGTAGGAATACTGTGACTAATGAAAACTATTATTACTTACAATTTTGTCAATACAAAGAGTAGGGGAGTCAGTTCCATGAGACCACCTATATAATACACATAAAAAAAGGGAAAGAAACAAAATCTTTGGGTACATTTTTTCACTGACCTCATGTGTTCTTTATTTTTTATAATAGTTTCGGAACTTTACACTTAAGTTCCATCTTCAGTAATTTTGTGGCCGTAGTTCAGTCTTGAAGAGCCGCCTCTCGCTACCTTTGTTGGTAGACTGAAAAACCCCGAAATTAAGTCATTTTCCCTGGAATTTTCAAAGTTCATTAATTTTTCCTTTTCGTTTTTTTTTTGTATGTAGATTTTTTCCCAAACAGTGAGTTATTTGTATTTTTCAATTTTTTAAAATAATTTAGCCTTCCTTTCGTTAAGATGTTTTCGACCATGCATGGGCAGCCACTGCAGAGCTTTCTTGACATTCCTAAGATGTTCTTTCACTCCAGTTTTCCAATTTCTGTTAGTTTTTCCTATGTAGACTTTCTCACATTCTTCGTATTTAATCTGAGAAATCTCTCGTTTGTTTTCCTTTTTTTATTTTCTCATTTTTGTGTTAGATCTAATTAATCTAATGATGCTAGTCATTTTTCGGTGCTAATCGTATGTTGAATTCTAAAAAAAAATTGAAACGTATGGTGCTTAAATGGACGATATGTGAATTTACTTTTTTATTTTTATCGTAGGCTATATTGTTTTGTGATATGTTCTTGTTTATCTCTGCTATATCTTATATTATTTATTCATGTTTGAAAGAAACATTTTTCGTGAAACCCAACGTACTTTAATCAGTATTAAATACTCTTTCGATTGGTATTAACGCAGCTGGTTATTTTTAAAGAGTTGTTCACTATCAAACGATGTTCGTGATCACTAACCTGCTCCTTATATGGCCACACCATGGTGCTAACAAAGAGGCGCTTTTATTTGTCCCAATTCCGAAAAGTAACTTTGTACCAAAATAATTAGCTTTGTTTGTATAAATGACAGAATAATTGGAACGATCACATAAATAGAATGGCCAACAGTAGATTAATGAAAAAAATACGTGATTGGACACCTCCGCAGAAAAGACCTATAGGAAGACCACAAATACGATGGAGGGATCTCACTATACCCCGGACCTGAAGTGAGTGGACACGCATCAAGCTGTCAGCTTTCATGTGTGGAGGAAGAAGAAGTAATATTATTCGCTTGAATAATTTTACACTTCTTGTTTTTATATCAATGTCTATTTTGTTAACAATTTCATTTTTAATGGAAAATCTGTTTTGAATTATCTAAAATGATTATTTAGTAACACATCTATTCATTTTATGCCAAATTTATTTAATATTAACAAATATGCAGTGTAGAACTGAAAAAAATAGTGATTTGAAGATCATGGATCAAGGATGACCATATATGTGCATACGTTCCTGTTATGGTCACTACATAGATTTATGAAAAATAATGTTTTATTTACCAGTGTAACAAATTTGTGGGACATTAAATTTATTTTACGAAGCGATGAAAAGCAAGAACTTGTTTTTGTATTTTCAAAATGGCGGATAGAAAAATTCTCACACCTTAGCATGGCCATATTAGGGACACCTACCTTACTATAAATTAACACAAAAAAGTCAGATAATCAGAATGAGATGTAAATTTGATTCCGAGCTACTTTTGTGCGTGCTATAAAAAGGAGTTTTTAAGCATTTGCAAGCTCATCATCTTTGGTTCATGAGGACAAAAATAAGGTGCAAGTGAATTATACGTCCTTTGTATTCTAACGCATGCACTTGAATACAAAACACCGACATTAAAACGAAAAACAAAATTTACAGATCTCACAGCATGTAAATGCTCTGATGAAGCCTTTTCACATAGCTATATTATATTACATTAACTTCCTTTGCAACTTCATAAAAGTGATTCCATCTGTTATCGAATCTATTACTTTCTGTACCTCTTCCATTCCAGGAATTGCTTGTATGTTAACAAGAGCTCTTCAGAAGAGCAAAACAAACTACCGCATATATAGTCCATTACCTTAACACACACCAATATGATTTCCCTAAGGCTTGGAATAGACGCCTTTATATATGCACATTGTCTAGAGTTTATTTTTATATTTTTCTTTCTATACTGTACTAACAATAAAGGAAAAAGAAAATAAACTGGAAGTTTAGAAGTCTTGATAACTTGGTAAATACTAGGAAGGCATCACTGTTATATGTTTCGACCCCTCTCCTGCAGTATGTCTAGCCCCACTTCAGGAAGAAATCTCAGCTACATATACCTCAGTATGTCTGCTAAATGTCTTGCCTTTATTGAGTGTACAATTTCCACACAACGTCTTCAAAATAGAAGAGCTTAGTTTTGTTTCCCTTCATCTGATATAAAATTTGGTGGAAACATTGAAAAACTGCCAAGTATATTATTTATTTATATATTCTCATTGTTTACATATTTGTCTGTGCCTTAAGTTTTATTTTCCTTCTCCACTCGTCCCTATTCATTCACACCATGTCCTCCAATCCTCGTGCTCTCATTTCAGTTCTTATTTCTTGCATCCATGAGTTTCAAGGTCTTCCTTTCCTTCTTCTTGAATATTTAAATTTAATTTTTATGGTATGACAATATTTTTTTTCCATAACCTATCATTGAATATTTAAAATTATGTTTTTCTCGTATGACTTTATTTTTCATTTTGTTTTTAACTTTTCCCCATAATCCACTATTGAATGTTTAAAATTAGTTTCCCTACTATGACTTTATTTCTATTTTTTTTTTTCGGTTTATGAACATCTTGGTGCTCTCCATAGAAAAATCATTTCCATAGACATTCATTTTTGTTCTAAGGTTTTGTTGAATTTCCATGAATCAGCTCCATACGTGACAGTACTTCTCACTATTGAACTATATATTTGTAACTTATTTTTCCTGATTATATGTCTGTTTCATAGGACGCCAAGGATGTAAATACATAAGAATGCATTTTTGACCAGTGTCACCAGATTGTCTTTATGGCATTTCTAATGCTCTCTCCTGGCATAGGGGAAATGTAATCCCACTTCTTAAGTTGGGGCCTGCAAGTTGGAGTTACATTACTCCGATGATATTATAGATGATGAATTATAATGAAGCACCAGGAGAGTCCTTAATTATAAACTTTGTCTAAATCCAGACCATATGAATGATTTCCTTTAAGAAACAATGTCTATGGTATGATCGGGAATCGCACTCGGGACCCCAGAAATGCATTCAGAAGCTCTGACTATTAACCTAGTAGGCTGCTTAATATTCTAAAATTATTTCAGACAAACAAATCTTAACCGTAACCCGGGCGTATATGCATTCAGTATGACGACGCATATTTTGCGTACACTTCTCGATCCCTTAGGGTTGGTTTCACCAACAGAGGTGACAGTATTACGCCAGTTTCAGCTATGTATTATACGGGGAAAACTGTCGTATTATAGTCACTTCTGTTGGTGAAATTGACCCTTAGTTGCATACATAAACGGCATCAAACCTGATAAGCAGGGCAAATGTATTTTACGACAACAGTACATTTATACTGCAGGCTACGCATTTTTAAACACACAGCAGTGAACTGGTTTATACTTTCTCTATCTGTAGTTAGTGCGGGGATATGTGTGTGAGCGCACTGGCGCTCTGAGAGGACAAAGCCCGTCCATGTACTAAATAAATTTTTAATTTCCTTCCGTTTGATATCAAAATGAATTCTAATGCAATATCTTGGGTCCTTTTTGTTGATTGGCGTTTTATTGACAGATATTATAGAAAGGCTAGCAATTAAATTGAAACGTATTCATAAATAGCGTATCAGATAATTATACATTCTTCTTCGTCTCTCTTAGCACTAGTCTTTTCAGTTTGACTTTGGCTTCCGTTAAGACAAATCTCCATTCTTGTCTATTCATTGTCTTACTTCTCCACCTCTTACCTCGCACCAATCTCAAGTCCTCCTCTACACCATTCATCCATCGCAATCTTGGTCTTCCTCTCTTTTAGCTACATTCTGGTTTCTCATTAAAAATGCTTTTGACTATTCTTGTGTTTCCTACTCTCAAAACATGATCCAGCCATTCCAATCTACATATCTTCAGAATAGATATAATATCTAATGAATTAAACGATCCATATAACTAGTTGTTCATTATTTCTCCAAAGTCCATCCTCAAATGTTGGTCCATACATCTTTCTTAAAATATTCTGCCCCATTTCCAGACAGGTCTTCCTATTTTACTGATTAAAGCCCGTGATTCAGATCCATACAACACTAGAGCCCTTATCATTATTATAAATTAAGTGCTCGTAAATATGACCGTATTTGGAATATGCTAATTGCAAATACAAAAATCCGTCGAAAGTAAAAAACAAGAGACCGCAAAAGCGTATTTTCGTAGAGCGTATCATAATTGCTTATTTCTATCAAACTCTTCTCTGTTCTAGGGTAGCACTGACCATGCTGTCAGTCGCAAACTCCCTAGCTGAAGAAGCGAATTGAAGCCGAAACAGAAATTGAACAACAAAGAATAGACAAAATTATTTTCTTACAAGTTTGTGTAATCTTTCTGAGTTCGAAGGAAAAACCTTTTTCGAACACAAAACCCGCCCAGAGCTCTAAGTTTGAGCAAATTCTGCGTTTGGACAGAGTACAGTTTGATAGAAATAAGCATGACCGTATTTTTTCATAATTCCGCGAAGTATGCTGGACCCATCTCCATGATATTATTAAAAGCATTATCTTATATTGCTATTCAATATTAAACATTCATCTACACCAACCTACATACGTATCACCTACACCAACCTACGTATCTAATCGTTTACATCTAATATCCTCCAATCGCAAATTGAGTACATGGTTGCATACAAACACTAACTTTTATATCCCACGACAAAGATCCCCCATTACTCTAAAACCAAAACCGTATCTACTACAAGACTCTGAAACTATTTATTGCTACTGGTCGAGGACTGCTGAACAATAGCTTCCTTTAAAATAAATTTCTTCTTCTTCTTTTTCTTCTTCTTCTTCTTCTTTTTCTTCTTCTTTTCATGTGATAGACCTAGAGATCTGTTACGGTCTCAATCCAACGTTTGAAGGGGCTGCCCAATTATCTCTTGCCTAGTGGCTGATAATTTAAGATCTGATGTGGCATTCTTGTTCTGCTCATTCTTCTTACTTGAGATTTCCAGTTTTTTTCTCAATTTTTGCACATATTTCATGATTGATTCTGTTTGTAATTCTTTGAGAATCTCAGAATTCCTTTCATGGTCCGTTCTTGAGTAACCTGCAGTACGTCTCATAAATTTCATTTCTGCCGCAGTTAGTCTTTGTTCATCTACACTGCAAATTGTCCAGGCCTCACTGCCGTAACATAAAATGGATTTGGCCAAATTTAAAATACATTTCATCATCATCATCATCATGAACAAATTCGTTTCAGGCCATGTGGCCTGTATGGTAAACCTAGCGAAGATGGTCTTGATCCTTCCACCGATGTTTTGATCTTCCTTGGTCCCTATGTCCAGTTGGGGTATATTGGAATGCTAATTTTGGAAGTCTATTTCTTGCCATTCTCCTCAGATGATTTTTCCATTCTTGTTGGTATCTTTGTATATCTTCATTTAAACTTGTTACTCCAAGTTTTCCTCTGATAATAGTGTCCCTTTGGCGATCCAGTCTATTAACTCCTATTAATGATCGTAAGAAGCGCATTTGGCTTACTTGAAGTTTATGAGAGTTTCTTTTATTTAAAATCCAAATTTCACTTCCGTATTTTAGAGCAGCTTTTTATGTGATGTTATGTAATCTTAGTTTTGTCTCTGTCCTCATCTGTTTACCAAAATGTCTTCGTATTACCCCATTCATTTTATTATATTTTTGTAATTTTGAATCAATGTCACTCCATTTAAATCTCCTTAATAACATTAATCATGATATGAGGTGGTGAATTATACAGGGGATGATTGGACTACAATAGCTCAGGATAGGGAAATAA